>JAOWAZ010107729.1:0-13128 GCA_028565935.1 Goniobranchus fidelis
TATTCAAATAACTCACGCTAAATGGTAAACATAAAATTTATAATTTTGTATTATTTATAGCATTGAATACAAACTCATTTTGGTCATGTTTTATCATAACATTTGAATTGCACTCCTCAAAACAGGAAAATGCTTACTTCTCTTTAAGTTGTTGCATGGTGTTTATTCTTTACTTTGAATTGGTTTCTAATATCAATGTTAATTTATACTTTTAAGAAGATTTTCTTAAAACATGTTTTTTTTGTTCACAGAGAAATCCAAAATCTGTGTGCTTGCTCAATGATTCTTAAAGAGTATTTGTCTTGAATTTATTGCTTTTTTAAACAAACTTACCAGTACGTAAGTACCATTTAAACATATGCTGGCTTTTAGTATTATGCCATGATTTAAACCATAAGTATTTGGAATTGTATTTTGAAGGTCTGAAAGATAATGCCATGAAAGAGTTAACAGCTTCACAGGACTGAAAAGATTGGAAAGACTGCAAATCTTTGTAAAGTCTGACAGAACTTGAAAGCTGTAAGATGTTTCTTCTTCTTCGTTTTATTTTTTAAATTTCATTTTGTTGAGTTACTTCCTTTAATACACCTTATGTCTGCATAGGATGGCTTATATCATAAAAGTGAGCATGTTTGGAGGCAAGGTAAAATGGTTTAGATTGACTTATTTGGTCAAGTTCAGAGAAGAAGACCCTGTAATCTTTGGCAAGATAGTCCTGAAAGTGTCACAATTAGAGAGAAGAAGAGGAAGGCCGAGAGATGATGCTCTTTGGAAGTGAGGAAATGTTAGCCATTGGTATGAAGGAGAAATGTGCATTGTACAGGACTTATTGGAGGCAGAATCATTATGGTGACACCGAATTGGATCAGACAAAAAAATTGAATAAAGGTCTCTAAGGCTTCTAAGAACAACAACAAAAGACAACAAAACCTGAACTATGTTTCTGCATGTCAGGTCATAGCAACAGTGAAAGGTTCTATCAAGCAACATTCCTTTTCTCTTAAATTGCAGACAGTTCAGTTTATTTTACAATAGGCAACATATACTCAGATTCTTTTTATTAGACATGAGTGAAAAGCTTTATGGTGCAGAAATAGGGACTTTTACATATCTGTCAGGCATTTATTCGCAATCAAATCTTACTGAAACCTACTTGTAATGTCAATTTCAGAAAAATGGAGTTAGATAATAATGAAAGTGAAAACAAAATTGATCTATTATGCTGTTGCATATGGAGAATATAACTTTTATCTTCAAACCCGCAGACATGCTTTGTCTTCCTGGTGCACTTTGTTAGAGCTGAATGACTTTATACGATGCATTCTCATTTGTGTTCAGCCTTACTGTATTAGAACCCACTGAAAAAAAATCTGTGTTTCTATGTAGCGCATAATCCACTAAATATGCTCAATGTGCTGTACAAGTGTTCCCCAACAGACTTTTTCTAAACAAATACCTTCTCAACTCCATGTGGAGTTTACAGAGGTGCAGCCATTTTACAGGCACACTTGCAGTAGCATGCTGACAAGATCCTCCTCTGCCCTTGTTCAGGTCCTCTATAACACATGAGTGGGGGGAGGAAATGTATGTAAATAGCCTTTACCAAGGGCTAAACAGCACGACGGCACTTTCCAGCCTCAAACTCAAAATCCTGTGGTTATAAGTCCAGCACCCTGACTCTACAGCCATGCTGTTACACACCAATTGCTCACATCTGCCTTATGTGTAACTGCTCTCTTTAAAATGATTGTAGTTTGAACAGGAAAGTAAATATTTGCTCTGTACTTATTCAAAATAACAACAAAAGGTATTTGAATGAATTTCGTCTAATTTGAGACAGTTTCTTTTTTTATAATTTTTACTCCTTTTGTTTCAAATTAGAAATCATATGCGGAGACCTTGCGAACAAGCATGAATGTGCCGCATCCTCAAGCTGAATGCCTTAATGACAGCTGGATATAACATAGGTGGCTGGAAATAAGAGTTGGAATGCAAGGTCATGTATCATAGTATTGGAAGGATGAAATATTTTCAATATATTGCTTATTTTTCAAATTCTTATGTCTTTTTCTAGTTCAATGTTAACCATAAGTTATTTCCATTTTATGGTAAAGCTGCAGGGATGTTAAAAAAATTTTCGGTCGCCACAAAATACCCAAGCATGACAAATAATATCTGGTCTCTTATTTACTTAAAGTTGTTATACAGAGAAAACATTAGATGCTTTCACTTGTTACTCGTTTGTCTCCTCTAGGTCAAAAGTCAAGTGTTACATTTTTTTATAGCCTTGAAGAATTGCAACAACAAGACGCTTTCTCGTAAGGTAAGCCCAATATAATACATATTTTCTAAACTTTTAACTTTAAGTATTTTTTTCCCACTACACAGCAGGAGTAATGAATTGAGACATGCAGAGATTTTAAATCAATTGTATTTTAAGGGTTTTCTTTCTTTTTCTTTTTTTTTAAACAATTTTGTCCATCCTAAACAGTCGTCACATGTCTGTTTCTACAGAGTGGTTTAGTTTTACTTTTGGCTGAGATTTGCCTTAATAGTCTTAACAGTGCTATTTTGGCCATTACAGGTAAGACGTTTCATGCATGGGAACTCAGCTAATTTGTATCTTTGAGAAGCATTCGAGTGCTATGAATAAAAACAGAAACCAACTCAAAAGAAATTTTACTGTGAAAACAGAAAGTTGAAAATGGTATCTTGACAAACAGAGATCGGTGGGTAAGATTCATTAGGTTAATGTTTAAAACATTTTTTAATACAGATGTTTTCTTAATGTTTATAAATCATGAAACATAATTTCATAGTTAAAATAAGCTTACCTTGGCCATGACTGCTATTAGGAAGATTGCGTAATAGACTTCTGTAATAATAATAATAACAATAATAATAATTTTAAAAAGTAACAATAACAATAACAATTATAATAAAAAGAATAATAACCATAGTAATAATACTGATGATAATTATCATTTGGAATTTATATACTGCACATTCACCTTAAAGTCATGGCTCTAGGCAAGTTACATTATGTGTTTAAAAAGAAGTTAGCTACTCAACAATGGATTTCTTGTTCCACATCTCAACTGTTTTTCACGCGATATTCTGTCTGCCCCAAAATTGCTGGAGTATGTATGTTGAGTTGCTTTTTAAATTGTTACAGTCACTGGCAAATTACTGTGAGAAAAAGCAGACAGGGATACAGGGAAAGGGGGACAAGCACATTGAATTTCCATGGCAATGCTGCACACCCTTCAGATATTGCAGCAGAGGAGGAAAGGAGGGCCTGCCATGACCTAATGAAGAAGTGGCAATGTGATACCAGCTCATCGCCAAACAAGCACAATGAGTGAGAGATGTACATTATTCGTGCTTTTTCTAGTATCCTTTGAGACATCTGCAGTCAGGGTTTTTTTTCAACAGATTAAATTCATTTTGTATGTAATTCACTCTTTTCAGATATTTGAACCTTTACGAAAATAAGTAAGATCAAGTTCAAGCCTAAAAGAAACAACAAGGCTTCCTTAGAGGTATCTGTTTAGTTGTGGCTAGTTCTTTTGCAACTCTGTTATGTAATTTTTACTTACATTTTGTTTAACTTTTCAAGATTTAATCGAACAAGAAAGATAGGGCTGATGAAGTAAAGGAATGCCCAAACTGCATTAAATTTGGTCAATCCCCTGTACCTCTTAAGTTTTGAAATGGGTTACATTTTCTGTGAAAAATACATTTGATTATTTCATTCGGAAAACACACTGGCAGGGTTAGCTGATAAATTTAATTAAGATAATTATGGCATGTAATCAATTTAAATCAACAAAAAAACAACAACACAACAACAAAAAACAAATCTGCCCCCCGAAAAGCAACACACACACAAACATACACTCTCAAATACATACACACCAAGTAGTTTCAGTTCATTTTATTAATTTCTTGTTTGCAAGATGACATGAGCCCAATCCTTCCCTGCATGAGATATTCCATAAAGCTTGATACAGCATAATGTAGTGGCAGATTACTATCAGGGATTACTATTTTATATTCCAGGAATTTGGTCAACCCCAGGACTTCTGAGAAACAGGCAGCTATCACTAAACATCAGGAGTCCCACCCATGGAACTGTGTATTTGCTGACCCAAACGGTTTCACTGGCATGGTGATGGAGCTGGGGATTTATGTCAACTTTAACCCTTGGACATGTCTAAGAAAAATCAAATCTCTGTCTTTCATGAAATAATCCAAGTATTTCTCTTGTTTATGATAGAATTACAGTGTAGAAATTTGAGTTTAGAAATTGCCCGATGCAAGATTTCCCATGTGTGACATAACCTCTATCCAAGCGTTGAATCAGGGCATCTTTATTTGTCCATCCTTTATCTTAAGTCAGATTCTCAATTGTGTCCAAAGAAATGTGTGGATTTTCAATGACCATCCCATATTTCGCCACCCAAAGCACGTACTGACGTAACCAACAAAATCATACTTTAGAGATAGAGCAGTTTGAAATTTTTGAAATAATTTATAGAATCACTGCAACCTAATGAAACATAATAGGTTGATAATTTTTAGGTCATGTTTCTATTTCATGTTATATTTCACTCTGTCATCTTAAATTTTTGCACAAATCACCAAATGAATAAAAAATACAAATGTTTGTCACTTACATTATATTTTTTAAAGGCACTTGTTATAAATACAATAAAAGATGATTTATATTGCGCCTAATCACCTAAGTCTCATGGCCAGCCAACAATGAGTTACAGTAGTCAAGTCGCGACAATATCATTGCAGAAACCAATGTTTTGATTGAGCTCTCGGAGAGTAAATGCCTAAGGTGTGAAATCTTCCGAATTTCTAAATGCATGCAATTATAATATAAGAAACATGAGACATCATATAGACGTTATAATTACACAAATCTTTTATATTTTGGATCGCTTACTGACCATATTGAATATTCATCCCACATTTTTCAACCAACTATAAAGACAATGAAGGGAAAAGACAAAGTGCTGTGAGATTTGTGAGGAAAAGCAAAGATTGGACAGCCAAAGAAAGACAAACAGATGTAAAGTTAAGGGAGAATTGGAAGAGAAGTTGCATGCATGTCAACACACGGAAATATGTGAAGCCTAGAGGAAATACTGATGTAAGCACATTTGAGACATGACCTAAAAATCCCAGGATATGTCACCCTAGGGAATTTATTTGATCAAATCAGGATTGCACAGGAAGTGTCTTCATTAGTAGATATTTACACCTTTGAAGTTGGAGAGTCATAAATATACATTATGCATTCTGTTATTATGCTTCTGTTATGACATGTTGTTACATATTCCCTGTCCTTAAAAAAGTACATACTTTTAAAAATACATTCCCATTAATATGAAATCTAGCACCAATCGTTTAGTGTATGTAAAAAAATAATTTATTGTTTCACATTGAATTGCATACATTTTTAAAATTGAAAAATTTCCCAGCCTTGTTAATGAAAAGAGTCAGGTCCTTAAATCCCTGCTCTTGCCTAAAAAGCATTTTGCAAATAGTAAAAAGTCACCTTTTGAACTTGTCATGTTGGAAACTGCATATCATAACCATGTACATATTTCAAGTTGGCATTAAACAATTCTCCTGTTTTTTATTCCCATTGCAGATGTGGTTGTATTTCTATAGCATTGAGGGAGCTGACATGGTTTGGAATAGTTATCCAGCAAATTGTTTTCTCAAGTGAATGGGTGGTGTTAAAAATGGATATGATTTTCCTTCAAGAAAACTTGGCATCCTAAGAAATACCACAACATCAAAGCACAGTGCTATAAAATACTAGTAAGACCTGTGCTAGAATATTCTGCCACAGTATGGGATCCTGCGTCAAAGATCCAAATCCAGAATATAGAGATGGTTCCATGGTTTACAATGGGAGATTTGCTAAACAACCAGCAGTGTGTCAAACCATTAAAGAAATCTTGAATGGCCAACACTGGAGGATGATTGTAAGAAATCAAAGGTCACCATGCTACACAAAATCATCAACAAATGTGCTCAAGCTTCTTAGGAGAGAATAAAACCAATCACAAATTCAAACACACGCAGCCACAACCATCAGCTCCTGGTGCCAAGCTCCAGCACCAATGGCCACCAAAATGTCTTCTTCCCATCGGCCTTCACTTTTGGAATGGCTCACCTGCAAACGTAATACATGATTCTGCCAATATTGTAAGTACAGGTGAAAATCCAGAAAGGGTAGACATTCTGTAGACCTATGTATACAATCCATGAGAATACACCAGAGGTGACTTGCAGATGCGAGGAATAATAAGAGCACTTTAATAAATCAACTCAAATGTTTCTCTTGGTTGTGAGTTTACTAATGTTAATCATTGCAGCAAAATTTTTGCAGTGCATACCTGATAAATGGGCATCAGTGGAACTGACAAGGCCAATCATGTTGAATTAAAAGAAAGCTGAATTATGAGAAAAAACAAGCTATACAATAGGGTTGGCCGATAAAGCGATGTCCTTCATTGAAATGTAATCACTACATTGATAAGAAGCAGGGGAAAAGGGGCTTTATGACTAGATCTACTCCATCGCCACTAGGCTAGATCGTGCCATGCCGCTCTTCCCTCTCCTTTCAAATTCTTAAATGTGGCACAAGACAACAGCGAAGCCAATGAGCAGTACCTGATGAATTGGAAAAAGCCTTTATCCAAGATTGTTTTGCAGTTTTTGATTCAAGTACTTTTTTTTTTCATATTCTGTATTTCTGTAAACAATTTCATTGCAGTAGTATTTAGAGGATGAATGTAGGCTATCTTTTAAATTCTATATTATTTTCTTCACATAGGATAAATTGTAAAGGTACATGATTTCATGTACAGGAAATAGTTTGATACATGTCTGTCCATACGTCTGAGCATGACTGACTCTGGGCCTTGGTTGAAAAAAGAATGGAAGGGGGAAGAAGGTTATTTAAAGGATAGAAAATACAGAGAAATAAATAGAAAGAGGGAGAGGTGGTGGGAGGAGGATGTGGAAACATTTGAAAAAGTGGTAGAAGTAATGTAATGGTTTGACCATTATCATTATCAGCATATTTTTACAGAGATGGTGGAGACACTACAACTTCATCTAAATCTGCATATTATGGAGGCTGGTTGTATTAATAGGACTAATTGAACCCTTGTCTAGTTTTCCACTTATTATTTCTAGTATGAAAACTTTGGGAGGAAGCTTTTTTCGTTCAAGTACATTGACAATAATCGGGAACTGTAGCTCAGTAGTAGAGCATAGTTCTGCAGTCCCGGAGGAATCAGCTTCAAATCTCGTTACAGACACCTGCATTTTTTTCCTTAAGCTTCACTCGATCAGGTTAAAAAGGGGCGAGCTCTGGTTGGAAAAGTACTCTGCAATAGAGTAGCATCTTATTCAGAGTGATGGATAAAATTTGTCACTGTCTGCTTTATGCTATAGGACTGGGATGAGCCAATTTGTCTTGGACAGGACCACATGGACTAGAAAGACACAATAACGGTCGTTATGGGTTACAATAATTAATGCATGCTCGTGTTTTCTGCGATCGTTTGTAAAAGTATGGTTCTAAACTAAGGCCCATTTTGGTGCATGATTTTCACAATCTCAAAGAACAGGATGAAAGTTAATGCATTTCTGCTCTGCACATACATGCAAATTATATTTTTTGCCTAAGTATAGAGTTTCACAGCTGTCAATTGTATTTATTTATAAATTTACATCACCATTTTCGTTTTTTTTTTCATAAAGCAGACAATGGACTTTGTTCAGCAAAACAATTTTCCATTCAGGAAATGGGCTAGCCTCAGTGCAAGATTAAAAGGGACATAAAGTTTTGTAGATCAGCTGAAAAGAGAAATTCAACTAAAGGCAAACCATACAGAAACAAACTCCAGTTACATGGTGCTTTGAGAAAGGCATGGAATGGCATCTGACCAATCTACAAGATATCCCTCATAAGTTTCTGTACCAGGAAGAATGTGAGCTGTTCTTTATTCAAAGGAAAGCTGTACCTCTTAAAAATCGATTCATTTTAATCGTCAAAGGGCTGTAACTCATTTCACTTGACAATACTTTCCATCATACTTGTAAAATGTTAGCATTGTATCAGCTACATACGAGTAATATTTGTCTGTGAATAAATCATGTTGTTTTCTTAGAATAAAGAAAAAGTAACTGTAAATCATTTGACCTATGAATGTGATTATTCCAATAAAGCAATTGAAATCAATTTCACAATCTAATAGAGAGGAAATAAAATTGTATGAAGAAATTTTAGAAAAGGATCATTTTGTTAAATCTACAATTTAATATGTTTTTCATTACGTTTTGATTTTTAAAGCTCTATTGGAGCCACTGGGAAAAAAAAGCCTTTGGGCAGATGAGAATAAAACCTTCTGTGCATTTTATATCACCAATTTTGCGCTCATTTACTCCTCTGAAGAAAAGCTTAACTCGTTTCTCTGGAAACTGTTGAAAAGGTCCTAACATAAAACATCATACCAAAATAACCAACAAAGCGCTTTATAAGAAATCTCAAGAAAAGCTTCTCTCCATACAAATACTAGAAGAAAGATGGAATATATTTGGACACATTCTAAGGAGAGGCAATGAAATACCAGCTTGACAATTAAAAACAGCCTTTTACATCTGATGTAGAATCAAATTCAGAGGCCGGCCAGTAACCACGCTTCCACTCTTGTACTAAACCAAGATCTTGCCTTGATGAACCATCCATCCCAACTCCATTCAACTGAACATTTAGACAACATTGCTGCAATAACCCAAGACAGAAGGCAGAAGTAAAAACTCACAGATATAAAGAGAGTAGCCAAAGCATTATAGACAGAGAAATGGGATGCAACACGTCCATAAGTCAAGTAAGTCAAGTATCTTGTTGTAGCAGATGATCATTTCCAAACTGTGCATTCTGTGATTTGGCAAAAAGTAAGGTCGTTCATAGTTTGTACATTTAAATTTCAACTTGGAAGTTGTGGATATCCGAACATTTCAGGCGAGTGGTCTTTGTTTATTAACTTTGTATTTTTTATTATCTCCATAATCATTAAATGAGCATATAAAGCAATCTGAGTTCTCAACAATTGTTTGCATACTTATTTTTGATGCAGTTTGATTCATTATAGAAAGAGCAAACTGACTTTGGAAATATTATGAGAAAAAAGCAAAGGAACAGAGCTCGCAGATACAGGCCACATGCCAAAACATAAAGTAGGTGTATTGTTGTTACTCTTTGCTTTGAGATTTATTTTCCTCCTATTTCTATATATTACGGCAAAATCATATTCTGGCTTAGATTCCCATTCCCTTTTTTTTCCATCCAGTTCAACTTGAAAATAAGGAACATTGGACAGCAGTATTGAAAGCAGTATGTCCAAACAGAGCAGAGACGAATTTTTACATCTTAGAACACATCAAAAAGCACATCTTTTTGGAAGAGCATCTTTCATCTTGGTTAATTATTTATTGGCCCAAACAAAAGATCTTCCATGGAGGAAAGTCTATGGATTGATGTCAACGACTGCTGATAAGTGAGAGATGATTCCGAAGTACTCCCACATCTTGCATTAAACAATCAAGGTATCTATGTTGTTAGCATTGATTGAAGGTTTGGATATGTATGTACGATATTCCATAATATAACCGATTGAAGAAAACAAACAGATAAACCAACAAAAATATAAAAAAACATTCAGACTAATTTTCTTCAACTGTACTCTCTGCAAGACAATGTTTGTCATGTGCTACATATTAGTTTTGCTCAATACTTGATGTTTGTCATGTGCTACATATTAGTTTTGCTCAATACTTGATGTTTGTCATGTGCTACATATTAGTTTTGCTCAGTACTTGATGTTTGTCATCTTGGCAACAAGCTCAGGGAAAAATGAACAAACGAATAGACAATTTTATTATCTTACAGCGCAGCGTTATTATTCACGCTGATTTTCATTTTCATTCATTGTTTATTTCTAGCTTCTGATTTCAAATTTTAACTTGATAAGTTATGTTCTTGTAGATTTTATCTCGAGTGAATACGTTTTTGGATTGTTTGAAATTTCACTTATCATGCCTTTGATTATATCTTTATATTCAGTTTTGCTGTGTCATGTTATTTTTATATTCAGCCATTGATTTCTATTTAACAGTTTGAAGTATCAGCCAGTGGGCTGAAAAGACATTCAAACTGCCTCCATGATTTGATCGTTGAAAACTGTCCAAGAACAGTAAAGCAAGGGTGACAACTTCTGCTGAAGACCAGCAAATTGTCTTTCCTCAAACTGAAAGGCTGCCCACCCACCAGCTGAAACTTATTTAACTCGATGACTTCTCAGTGAAACAAGGTTACAAATTACTAAAACCGACATTAACAATTCTGTATATTTTCTGCTGTGGATTGGACTACCAACTCCCTAACATGAAACCTATTAAGTATGGGTGGAATGAACTCAGCTGAGTTCAACAAGCCATTGACAGTAGGTGAGCAGATATTTAAGTATACCTTCATCACAGATTACAGCAACTTCCCTCATGAATGTTCTCACAGATATTGCAAAGCATCCTATCCTGTAGTATTGCTAAAGGAAGACACATTCCATATTAGTAATGCATCAATCCTTCCTCCTTTTTTTTCTTCACACCCAATCAATACCCTCTCACTGTACATACCTCAAAAATCGTCGGCGCCTTTTCGGATACATCTTCAGAAGACAGCAGAACAATCCCACCAAGAAAGCAATGTGACCTTCCTTTCAAGAGCGTGAAGAAGATTTTGGGGAAGGCAGATAACAACATTGCCTAATGTCCCGAATAGAGATGGGCTTAAAGCCGATCAAGGACCTAGGACATCTACGACGGTCAATGGCCTAGAAACATGGAGAATCCTGTCCACTTAAATCACAGCAGTGACACAGCCTTAAGTCAAGTAAGTCAAACAATAACACACCCCATATCCAAAATATTTCCTCCTTTTTTGTTTTCACATCCGATCAAAATTTTACAGCCTTATTGAGACTAATTGTTTACCACTTGTAAATGGTTATTAAAATCTGCTGGGATAATACCCTATCTATCTAAACTGTAAATATCTATCTCTGAACTGGTTGCGTTCATGAAATATAACTACAATGCTGGATTTCTTCTCAAAATGTGTACAAATAGCCTCAAAATCGCCTCAAGAATATTTAGAAGATTCACTAATTATTTTTTTTTTGGTAACTTATTCCAAGCATTTTTCAAAGTTGATTTCTTCATCTTTTTGTTAGGGCCCATGTCACATTGTTCTATAAAGATAAAGATTGCTTTATATAGGGCTTTCCACCATTCTACGAACAATTCAAAGCCCTTTACATCACTTTTATCCCGTAGCAGGCATAACCGTTGGGGAGTAAGCAGTTAAGTGTAGCCCATTCTGCACGCTGCTTAACAATACCAGCCTGTTGCCAGGTACGCATTTAACACCAGAGAGGAGTAAAACAATAAGGGTAAATTTTCATGCTTAAGAAAAAAAAACCCAAGTAGTTGCTGACAGGAATCGAATCCAGGACCTCTCAAGCTGATGCCTTAAGTAGGAAGATGGATTTTATAATTGCATTATAAATCTTTGGTCCCAGCTACTGAAGATTATTAATTACTTATCCCTTTGTTCCACTTCAGACAACTGGATGAAATGCAAGGACAGAATGAATTCTATCTAGTTTTCTGTAGAGGATTGCAGAACATGTCACTTTCATAGATGTGAGCACATAGAGAATTGTACTACATGTCCGTTCATAGGTGTGAGCAAGTAGAGGATTGTACTATATGTCTGTACAAACAAAGGGACACATGACTCAAACTGGACAGTTCCACGCAAGAGGTAACAAGCAATTTGCATGTATTACAAACCAAAGACTTAATCTTACCACATCCTCTAAGTCTTATCTCATCCGATGCAAGGGTCGATAAGGAAAGACATGGCTGAATTGGTAAGAGCATTTTATAAGCCTTTTCTTACTGGCATTTAATATAATATTATACTCTGGTGAGATGCATGGAGGTGGGAAGGGGGAGGTTCTGTTAAACTACATCGACATTGGATTGATTAAATGGTAGAGAAACAAAGAAAATGAGACTTTTACATCTGAATTTATTTAACACACAGGGTAAATCTAACACGACAATAAGAATAAGAAAGATTTCACAGGCAATAGAGTGCATCTAGCTCATGGTCTCCAGAGGCACATACTGCTCACTTTGGTCACAAATGCATTGAAAGATCTGATGCTCAAAGTAGATCTAACTGCCTTACCCTGATCCCATCACAACTTTGGCATCTGATTGAACACATCAAACCACAGGTGCCAGCATGTCGTTGGAAACTGACCTTACTTGCTGGGGCAAAGTAGTCAATGAGTGACGCTCGATGTTGATGCAATCTGCAGATCAGCAGTGCTTTGCCTTTTAGCATTCTATTTAGATAGGTTTTCCTGTGGCAGTGTTACGAACTGTGGTTCAACAGACATAAAAGAAGATGAAAGAATGGGGCCGCAACTTGATGGTGATGTGATAGTTGACGTGGATTGGGGCATGGAATATTTTAAAGGATATGCAGTAACAACTATTTTTAACTGGCACTGGCTGAATTGTCGATGTGAATGTAGGCCTATATCTAGACATAGGCGGAGGTTCAGCGGACATAAATGAAGATCCAAAAATGTGGCCACATCTTGATGCATCTGATATTATTATGTAACCAAGATAATTGAATTTTGAGACTTGTTTGATTTGTTGACCTTTACTTATTAGATTGCATTTGGGGTTCGTGGCTTTTTTTGAAATGACCATGCATTCAGTTTTTTTTTCACATCTAGAGACAGGCCCATTTTTTCACTCTATAACACAAATGTATCCAAAAGTGTTTGAAGCTGTTCTTCAGATTCTGCTATTAAAACTGTATTATCTGCATACCTGAGATTATTAATATTTTCACCATCCTTTAGTGCTTGAATATTCTCTAGATTCCTTAAGATCATTTCACTATATAGGTTAAAAAGATCAGGAGACATCACACATCCTTGTCGC
>JAOWAZ010108838.1:0-13107 GCA_028565935.1 Goniobranchus fidelis
GCCTGTTGGGGAACACTTGTAAAGCGCTTTGAGCACGTTTAGTGGATTTAGCGCTATATAAAAGCTCAGGTTTTTTTGGGGGTTTTTTTTTGTTGGGTTTTTTTTGTTGTTGTTTCTTGTTGTTACTTTTCCCACATGTTTTTGTCTCCTTCTTTTGCATAATATCTTTTATTCTTCTTTTTTATTATTTATTTGAAGAATTCTCAGAAGATTTGTTGTTTGCTTCTATTGGAGACTGTCTTAAGAAGAACTGTTTTAATTTCTTTTAAAAGTTCCACATCATCCAGAAGACATTTTTGTTGCAAAAGGTTTCTCAAAACGCTGAGGGAAGCGAATGTCTCCTGTGTTGAGACAAGTGATATTATGTTGGTGGTTTCTTCAATTGAAAAAAAAAAGAGTGCTGCTTTCGGGAGATGTCTTATCAGATTGGCATTGCAATGAGAACAAGACCTCTTGAAAAACATCAGAAGTATGCGTAGGTTTAAGACAGCCGATTTCAATAAATGAAAACCCATCCCTCAGGAGCTCGATTAGCAAGATTTAATATCATCGTCTTCAATAAATATCCGCCCTCTTCTTATCAGTTGATAAGCCACATAAGATGAGACATAGACCCCAACTGGGACAGAAAACAACAATAAACTTCGACCCGCCTCTTTCGTTTCAATGCGTTGATCAACCCATCGCTCATCACAGCCTTTCAATAAGCAAAGGTCACACGCTTTGCATGAGTTAGACTCCACCCCTTTCTTGACCAGTCGACTGGATCGAGTCAAATGGGCCATCATAAACAGCCTTGTCTTAGCCAATGTTGATTCAATCAGGAACCCACACAATCTCTGGCTAGTTGTTGGCGGTCGGCATCTTCAAAGAGAAAGAATCATCTGCCTTAGCGTTGCAAATAAGGCAAGATGAACCAAATTCTAGACAAGGCAGATGGAGAGTTTACGAAGACAAGGGAAAAATTTGGCCTGTCTAGCCAAGACAGAAGTTCGCCGTCTTCTCATTGAGTCGTCCAGCCATGCAATAAGGGTGACACGTAGAACATTATATTTTTTCACATTAGATTTGAAAGGTTATAGAATTATGGCGGGCAGCCAGTGAAGTCAACGATTTTTAAATAAGAAAAGTGTAAAAAGTGGCCGTTATGAGCAGGTATAATGGCCGTTGTGTCTCAAAAAAACACTGGCCATGGCCGCGTCATGCAGGTGACCGCTATGAGGGGGATAAAAATATAGGAAAAATCAAGGGTGTCACAGAACAGTGGCCGTTAAGGCAGGTGACCGTTATGGGGAGGTGACCGCTAAGGGAGGTTCAACTGTACTAGGTTCCTCAACAGAGCGAATTTAGTATTGCCCTACTATCACACGTTCCTGTTCATGTCGTCGACTTCTCATCTTTCCCATGATACTTGTGTCATTTATAAATATTTGATGAAAATAAAAGTGTACATGTAAAAGTGATTTTGCACAAACAATCTAAAGACGATTTTCACCATCTTTGAATGACATTTTATCAAAACTGTGATGATAAGAGTATCTCTCATTAAATGATAGTAACTCTATGATAGTTTGTTCAATTCCAAAACAATAATTTTGGCATCATATTTAAAAAGTTGCTTCAAGCAATTTTAAGTATTGCTTGAAGAGTTTAGTGCATATAAATTCAAAGGAAGAAAACCTCTTAAAATGACATGAATAAGGAAATACACAATAGAATAACATCAGGATGGAAAAAATTCAAGAATATGGCAAATCCCTGAAGAACAACAAAATACCAATAAACCTGAAAAGAAAAAAATTGTGAACACCACCATTCTATCAGCAATGACTTATAGAGAAGAAATATGGACCCTGACTGAATCTCAGGAAAGAAAAATGGCAGTAACTCAAAGAAGCATGGAAAGAATGCTTTGGGCTTTGAAATGACTAATAAGATCAGACTTGAAGGCAAATGGGAAATGACAAGAGATTGTAGTAATAGTAATAGTAATAATAGCCAAAGGCGCCTTTACTCACTAAGCCTCAAAATCATATTCAAGCACATAAAATAATACAAAACCTGCGATGAACATAAGCACATCACATTACAAAAAGATGGATTAATTATAGGCTTTCTTGAAAAGATGGCTTTTTAAAGACTTTCTAAAATGACAAAGTGATGGAGGATTCTTACAACATTCACTCAAGTCATTCCACAACTGAGGTGCATGCACCAAAAACACCTTCTCACCAAAACGTGTCAAAGCATGGGGTACAAAAAGAGAGTTGGAATCATTCAATTTTAACACTCTAGGTTTTGGATAAGGAAAGAGAAGTTCTTTAAGTTATGTTGGAGCTAAATCAAGTTGACATTTGTAAGTCATTAATAAAATTTTCAAATCAATTCTCTCCCTGACTGGCAACCAATGAAGGTGTTTAAGAACATGAGTTGTGTGATTAGAATGCAATGTTGATTACTTGACTGGCCAAAATTGGTCAAGAAAAGGAATGAGAACAAAAAAACCCTTGAATTTTGGGCGTGAATCTTAGTTTCAGGTTTATTTGTTTATTTGGTCTTCTATACCTCTTTGTTACCCTAATTGGTAGTCTCAGTTTTCATGGAAAAAGTAGGACAATAGGCTAGTTAAAGGTGGCAGAGGGAACAGAACCAAAACAAGGTTTCCAGATGAAGAATAGAAGTTGTTAAAGAGGAAAATAGTTATTTAAAATAAACAGTAAGCATGATACATTATAATAATAAATGGTTTCTAAATGGAGAGATAATTTGAGACCAAAAAATTTTTTCTGAAAAAGACAAAAACAACAAATTAACAATGGCCCTCAAACCTCAAACTGTACTTTGTAATTGTTGTGGGTAGTGTTGTAATAAATTGTGCTGCTTTTCCGCAATTATAAATCTTAGATAATAAGGCAGCAATGGTAGACTTTTTGGTTAAATGGACTGCATTATGTCGAGAGGATTATGATTGCTGAACAAGGAGAGGCTCAGTAAGACGAGTAGTGTGATGATCAGGGTGAAGATGTAGTAAAAAGGATGTAGATTTCCAGGTACAAAAGGTCAAAACAAGGTCTTAAGGCCGATACTTCGAGCTTGATAAAAGATGAATTTTAATTGGGCATCGTTTGTGCACATGATATTTCATTGATTACTGATGATGATAATTCTTTAAATGATATTTGATTGCCTCATCCAAATTTTAATGTCTAAAAGGTAAATTTTGAGAATAATTTTTTTGGAAATATAATTTTGAGTGTGAGTTACCCTGTCTTGTCCTATATAAATCTCTCTCCAAAATTCACTAGATGTTACAGAGTGGTAGAGATGGAGGCTTGATGTTAGTCCCAAGACAGGTTGGTGGCACTGATTTTGGAAAGCATTTCACTTCACAAAGAAGGCACTGAGTAATAATCATCTCAATGAGCTTTTGCCTTAGGCAGAATACAACTAAGAAGTTCAGACATCGAACTTCCAAAAGTCAGACAGAAAACTCTGTCGATGTGAACAGAGGTAACCTAAACATGTAGTAGTAATAACCCCCTGGAATTTGCAACCATCCTTTGTGTACAAAAGTACTCATCCATCTGATTCCGATAGTATTTCAGTCATGCAATGCGAACAAACTGGGGATGGCCACTGAATATGTATCCCTCCCTCTCCAAACAAAACTCTCCCTCTCTAAGAACATAAAAGAGAGCCTGTCGGAAGATGGACAGAAGAGAGAGGAACATCTCACTTAACCCTCCACGACATGGACAGGAACGTGTGATAGAAGGGCAATACTAAATCCGCTCTGTTGAGGAACCTGGTACTCACATGGGGTCCAGAGTTGAGGGGGAAGGGAATCAAAATGTATGAACATGTTAACAAAAAAGAGGTAGATTTTACTTTTTGCAAGATCGTCCTTCGGGTGGCACCAGCTTCAAATAATAATTATAGTAATAATGATAATGATCATAATAACAAACATCAAAACATTACAATCGACAGTGGGAGAATCATGCAATCACCATAAGATTTTTATCTGCCAACAAAAAAATCTGAAATTTACAGACTGGACCAAAATCAGGTGAAGAGTTCCATAAAACTAATCGTTTTGTTTTTTGAAGCCTGAAAATTATATTTTGGTTTAATTTTTATGGCATAGACCTATCTCTTTGAGCAAAAGAAACAATGTCTCAATGATTTGAAACAATTGTAGCACACAAAGGCACTGGAAGGTTCACATTTATCAAATACTTCAGTTTGCATTGTAATTCTCATTCGCAAATCATTAGGTAGGCCTTTAGGCCTGGAGCCTCGCCTCAGAGAGAGAAGATGTTTTCTCTCATTTAACAGAGATGAAAGAATCCTTCAAGTAGACCAGAATGAAGGTAGGATATTGTTATCATTTCATGGTCAGCGGTCCTTGGCGACCTATAGATCTGACGTCGATGAAGATCTGAAAGACTGAGGACCGATAAATCTGGACATAGATCTCTGATAATGGAGATCTAAATTCTAGATCTACATTCTAAACCTATAACCATAGAAAATTTAGATCTAGAGCTCTCCATCCTCTCTCGATTCGAAGAATGGGATTTCCAGCTACCATTAATAAAGATGACTTACTGGATTAATGCTGTTTTACTGCCTGGTCAACAGTCAAGGCACTTCAGCCTTTTCTGTGATTTTCGCTCACACAATTCTCCATTTGGTTCTGTTTTGGGCCATTTACCTTAGATATTCTATGTCCTAAATCTTCTTTGGGTACATGTTACTTTTTATACAGGATAAGTCTCTATTCAAAATAGCAGGCAATGTTGTTAGCGGCCCTTCCAAAAATCTACTTCCTGCTCTTATAAAGTAAGCTCTCATTGTTTTATTGGCTGGAATGTTGTCATCTCTTCTAAGTATGTGTCTGAAGAGGTGCCAATTAATAATCATACATAACATAAATCTTTGACTATACTGCACCCCTGTAGCTGTATATAAGCCAAACCCATTGAATGTTTAATCACAACTTTTGTTTCTACAAATAATTTATACAGACTTGCAAACTGTTGTGAACCTACAGTCTAGAATCGTTGGACATTTTTAAGCAATGTCGTCATTATACTAATTGACTGCTTGCAGGCACCCCAACCTCAATTCTCAGATACAGGAAAATTTGACATGAAAAAAGGGGAGACCCGATAAAATTGGGGGGAAGTTTTAACATTTACACTGTAAATATTAAGCCATAATACATGTATATTATTATTCCTGCATAAAGGCCTTGTGTGACGCAGGAATTCAATTGTTAATAGATATTGCAAGGTTCGAGTCTGGAGATAATGGTGTAATATCTTAGGGTACTTTTATACACTAAAATGTAGGCTTTAATTCGAGGCCTATGACAGAGAGAGATATCTCACACTCAGAGGAAAGTGACAAAATGTTGGAAGAGGACTAGGCTAAATTGTTGCAACTACCAAATAAAAATTTCTCAAAATGTGAGGATATCTTAGACAAACACTGGAAGGGTGGGGGTTGGACCTAATACTGGGGAGAATTCCCAGAAGCCATGGAGTCATTGAAACCTTCAGCTTCAGTGTAGCATTGAAGAGAAGTTGAAAGCAAGTCATAGCAGATTTAAAGTTAGATCTTAAATCAATGATTAACAAGGAGATCAATTTTTACTTTGAAAGACACTCTGCACTATAAATATGGTTTCTATCAAAGCAAACGAACACTTTAACAAAAAACATTTGCAAAAGAGAAACATCAATGTTTGAGCCACAGGGTTTCAAGGAGGAAGAAGCAGCTCAAAATACAAAATTTATGGTAATGAATAACAGAAGAATTTGAATTGAAAACAGAAGACACACTTAACAAACAGTGCTACTGTACTGTGACTGTTTACTTTGTATGATTTCAAGAATAAACCCAAGAATACATTTTGAGCTGCCAGGTTGATAATTATAGTTTCATTACGTCATAGATAGCAGACATATTTCCGGTTTTTGACACAAGATAAATATGGGTAAGAATGGTGCAAAAAAACAATAAAATTAGAAGTCTTGATTTTGTCAGATATGTCATTCTGCTTTGTGATGGTGGAGCTGTGGAGATTGCATTAAAAAAGGCAGCTCTGTTTGCTGCAGCATTACATCCAGACATGAAAGGGAAAGATGGTATGTATTGCTCATAACATTTAAGACTGTGACAAACTTGTTGTAAGGTGCCATCAACATATCATCAGTGCCATTCTCTAGACGTATAACTTCAGATGTCCTTAATGTCATATTTTGGAACCAATACAACCCACATTGGTTGCCGCTTGTCATATTTTAGATGGGAAATTTTAGACTAATGGAAATGCATCATTTTTGTAATGTGATCTAAATGTACAAGATGCAAATGTTGGGTTAAAAAAAAAATATTGTACACTCTAAAAGCTCAAGTCCAAAGATTCCATCAATGATGAACGTACATTCAGAGAACAACATTGATATGTTAATGACGAGACACACAAATTCGTTTGGGTACTCACTGATAGGCTCTCTTTGGCTCTTCTATAATGGACAGGACTTGCTCCTTCCATGCAGTCACTTCATCTTGTTCTATGCTGGCTTCTACAGCAGCAAGAGCTTGCTCAGGAAGGATCTAGATGGCAAAACAGAAATAATTCATTTCAAATTCTTTACTTTTTCTCTAAATAGAAAGTACATAACAATACCACACAAAGGTCCGACATAAGATGCTGTGGCAGACCATGAAGAGAAGAGGGAGTGATGATTTTGAGAAGGATCTGGAAACAGACCTGTAAACAGCAGGATGGATGACTATGGAAAGAAGGCATCATTCCTGAAGAAACGTACAACTTAGAGGTAGAGAACTCCTGCATTCTTTGTATGACTTAGTCCTCACTTCCTTCAACAATCTTAATGGAAAGCAATCACATGGTTTCTTTTAAACCCGGACCATTAAACATGACAGAGTCCCCTGATATCTCAATAAAGCATACTTGTCATAAAACCATTTAAAGTGCATATTACAAAAACAGACTGTGAAACTATAACGTAAAACTATTTCGAAGCTGTTTAGGCCTAGTTTGTGCATGTGTCCTCGGTTTCTTATTGTGAATTGTATTAGGTCAGTGGCTTATCTTAAGAATTTAAAATTATGAAGGAATTTGATTGACTTGTATATTCTTGAATTACTGCAAATATTTTTCATTTCATCCTTGCATGTTGTACAAAAATTTTAATTTAGAACTTTCTAGAATTTTCCCTTTCTGGAGAATTCCTGAAAATTGTTATAACTGTGAAGTGTGAAGTGAAACTGAGAAAGCCTTTGAAAATCTTTGTTGAATGAACAAAGAAGTTCTTGATGAACAGTATAGGCCCTAAATAGTTGTTTAACCTTCATTAAATTGTTGAAATTCTAAACTGCGTCTCTTACTCATTTAATTATAGTTGAGACTCACAATAAATCTAGGACATTGAGAATTTTTTTATTTATCTGTCAATATTCTTGTGCCTAATACTTGTGACCTGTGTCAGTAAAACACAAACATCATAATGATATTTAACATCAATGGCTTCTTCACAAATATGAATGATTGGTTACCTGGTAAAAGTAATTTGAAGCTAAGCCAGGCCCCGCAGTTCTCCTAGCAATGAACCCATTATTTGAAGGCACTCTTCCTCTTGTCTTGATAATGCAATGGAACATCATAAAATCCCACAAGCACCTCAGTCCTTTGCGTATTAGGGCGACTGTGTAAAGAATACGACATACTTTAGAAATTGCCATCTTCCTACATTTAAAGAAAGAAAACTTATTTAATAAAAAAACAACAAATATTAATGACCCTGGTAGTACTGAAGTACACCTGATCTTACTTGTATCTAATTAGATTCAGTGTCACCAAGAAATATAAGTGCTATTTATTGGAAATTACTTGATCCATAGAAGGATCTGAGATTCTCTGAAATTCTGTGTAATCGAAATCTAATATGAGGCCATTTTGGTCTACTTAAACTAAATGCCTTGCAAATGTAACAATTAAGGGATTTTCATGGCATGATCCTTCACTCTTTCCCTATGCTTAAGACAAGACTTAGATGACATTCAAGTTGAAATAATTTCTATTTGAGGCACTAAGAATAATGAAACATTTTTGTTTTCCTTTTCGATGGCTAGACAAAATGTAAAAACTTCAGATTCAAAAGATCACTTACATAGGGCAACAAAGAATGATGATACTGGGCAGATAATAACAGCAACAAAAGTGGCACAAACTGGCTGCAAAATGCCTTGGAGGAGGATGTTCCACAAAAAGACTTCAAACAGCCTGAAGAACCTGTTTTCTCCTGATCCTTAATGAAGAGAACAGAATAATTTTTATAAGAAATAAAAAAACCAAAACCCAACCAAACACCATTCATCCTCAAAGATCAAAATGAAGGATCTCAATCATCTGTGACGAAGGGCATCTCATTAAATTCATAAATATATCCTCCTTAAAAACCAAATAAAAAACAACAAAGAAATAAAAAGACATCTAAAACAAACAGCATCGAAAATCAATATGTCTAAAAAGAAACATTCTTCTTTCATTTAATCTTAGAAAATTAAAATTAATTTCTTGGTGACTGAAGGTAAAATTCTTATTCTTTTTCTTCTTCCTTTTCTTTTCCCGCTAAGCTTAATAGGGTTTGAGGCTCTTAAACAAGGATGTAAATTAGATTGTAAATACTTGGAAGAGATTCAACAATTCCAGGATGCAAAAGAATATCTTCATTTCTTTAAATGAGAAGCATACACTTTTTTTTTGTCCCTATGAGCATCTCATAAGTCTAACCTTTCAGGCCGTTAACAATTCACTCATAAACTGTGGCCTCCCCCCCTCCCCCTTCTCCTCACCCAACACAAAAAAGAGAAAGAAACAATAATAACAACAACAATAAACAAACACAGAAATAATAATACCCAGGACAAAATGGTCTAACTAGTTCTTTTCATAATATTGTATGACATGTTCTTGACATTACATTGACAGAATGTACTTACTTGGACTGTCATGGTCCCATACAAGAATGAAAAACACATGAGCAAGTAACGTAAAGCAGGGAACCCTGACAAACAAAAAAAAAAAGGAGAAGAGAATAAAAGAAATGATGGAGAAAATTTTGCTAAACTACATGGAATAAGCTTGTCCATGATGACTAAATTGTCTGTTCTTTTCAATTCAGTACTAACAATTTTTTTTTTTTTTTTTAAATTTGACATTTGAAATAAATATCTTAAAGAATTCTTGTCTCCCTGGACACAGTGTAAAAAAAAAAAAGGAAAGTTTTCTAAAAATGCATATCAACCATAAATGAAAATATGGTCTTAACGTTAAAAATCGAATCAATTGAAACAATGACAAATATAATACTATAGAGTGATCTTTTACTTAAAAAAAAAAAGAAAATAGGAAAACTATATAAAATTGAGTCAATTTGAAGTAAAAGGGCCCAAAATAAAGTTTACATACCTTTCATAGGAAACTTATGTCACTATAATTAGATCATGAAACTGTGCATCATCCTTGATTTCATTAATATTCATATATTTTAAAGGCTTTATCTTATGTGGTGCAGTTATCTCTGTCAAACAGCATAGGTTTCTAAGGGTATGGACTGCAACTAAATGAATTAAATACTTAACAATAGCCATCTAAGAACATGGGTTTTAAACACACAGCTCATCTGTCAATTTTGACAATACACATCTGTTTCTGATCAAATATTGCAAATACAGGCATATAACCAAGATTTTTTTGATCCAAGTATTGGAAATAGCCTTTTTGAATTGATGAAAACATTTTGCAAGCCAAGAAGACAAAATTCTTACCATGCAGGTGAAGTGATTGCCATGACCAAAGACAAAAGTGTAACTGTGCTACACAGGATTGGGAAGACAGCAACGAGGATCAGACTGCCTACAGCACCTTTCAGGACATAATTCCAAACCCGGTTGAAATGGCGAGTCAAACTCTTACCCAGGAAACCTTTTTGAGGGATTAAATTAAATAGAGTAAATGATACAGATATAATTCAAGCAAATGGATTTCTATGCAAGTAGTACTATTATTTGTACAACTTGTGCTCTAAAAATGAATGAATACCTCTTGGTCGACATGTGGCAATCATCATAATTTTCACAATCATAATCATTATACTACTATACTCCTATCAGCCATATTTATATGAGACCTAATGTTGTTGAGAACCACAAAGGATTGCAGTAGTAATGTTGTCTCTCACAGCAGGAAAACTTTGAATATGTTTCATTCTATTACTGATGTTCTGCTCTGTCTCCTTCATCTAGACTAAGTAATCTTCGTATAAGTTTCGATCTGTCAATCTCCACTCCTTGTTTTGATAGAATACTTAAAATTGTAATCACAAGATTAGCATAAAAAGTCTTTCCTTTTATTTGGTAGATCTAGGATTCATTTAGTTTTGAAGATTTAATGCTGTATGATATGGTCATGTTGGAACACTGGGCCCCTTTCAAGCTGCTCTGGAACCAAGCATCAATTACATCAGGATCTCCCTTTTACATCTGTCTTGCATAGAAAGATGTCAGTTTGATCCTGGACAGATTGTCAGTAAATAGTGGACTTACAAACTATGGATTTATCAGATACATTTTGGAGATGTGAACAATTGCATATACTTTTATTTTCCACGATTAAATTACCATTGAACTATATTCTAAATATGCTGAATTTTTCTTCCTTAAGCTATAGAGATTAGTGTGATTACTTGAATCAAACATTATTCACAATATAGAATAAATGTTAAATATTATTATTCTTTTGATATCACCTGTGGATGAATCCTAAATTGGTAAGAAAAAGCTTAAGATGTCTCTACCAGGTACAAAGAAAGAGAGAGACAAAAGAAAAAATACTGGATGGAATTACGAAAGATATGAGTGAAATTGGAAGTTGGTGGAACCTCTATTATCAAACAACTATAAACAAAACTGAAATGGTTTGTGCATTTAAACAGAAAAGGATTACTGTAAATCACCATGTATAGCTTCAACTTTTCATGCAAAAATAGATTTGCCAAAGCAGGAGTGTGTGTTCCCTTTGGATCCTCGAATTGGCAAAAATTAATCATGACAGTTGAAGAATGATTTTAACCGAATCTCAGATTAAGGGAAATTGAAGGTAAGTGAATAATTACCGCATTATGTCCCCTTATTGGTAATGTCGCCCACCCTTGCATCATTCCTGTAGGCTACTAGATCTACTTGTGAAAGCTAATCGTCTAGACCGTAAATATTATACTTGTTTGTCATTTTGTAAGCCTATGTTGTCATCTTTGATGGAGTTTCGGCACTAGTTCATTTGTGATGTCCTGGCTGCCATCTTGGTTGTTTACTCTGCCAATGCTTGATTTTGTTGGCCAGATAAATTTTACCAACCTCTCTGCTATTATTCCTAATGCTATGGTTTGTTAAATGGATTTCATGGAGAGAATTTCCAAAATGGGGAACCACTAAGGGGAGTAGCTGAGAAAATTCCTGCCCAGACCAGCAACCTTAACCCTACCCATACCCCTAACCTAACCGTAGACGAAAAAGTCATAATGATAATGGTTGCCACTTTGGAAATCCTCCCACTTCATTATTTGGCCTTTGTTTTTAACTTCATTTATTCGTTTTTACGACTATTCCATAATTGTCAAGGTGAGACGATAAATATATTACGACATTAATTTATTGGCATTTTTGGCTCTTGACAATTTATAGCATTATTAGCACTTCAGCCCCAATAAGAACAATCTGGCGAACTGAATTTTAATGAACAACCAAGATGGCAGCTGGGAGATCACAAACGAGCTAGTGCATGAGTTTCCATTTATTTGTTACCGTCTCATAAGTTAGTGATATGCAAAATTGAAAAGTGAAACCTACAAAAGTATGACAATGAGGAAAGAACAATGACCTGAAATCTGAATAGAGATCAAAACAGAATCAAAATAGTGACATGCACTAGACTTTGACAGACACGACCAGAGGAAATATTGGCTTTTGGAGGTCAGTACTCAATTTTTTTTTTTTTTCGAGTGCGTGCTATCCAGCGTGTATTGGTTTTTCAAAAAAGTTAGTTCCTGGAGAGGGGGCGCGTGTTGTCTACTCTGGTGTTTTCCAAATAGTTGGATCTGTAGTGAGGGGTGCGTGTTATCTAATGTAGCATGCTTTCCAGTATGTTTGACAAAAGAGTACTAAGGATGGCGATGACAAACAGGACAAAAAGAGGAAGACCAAAAAAAAACAAAGATGGAATTGTGTAGGCGTAGATATGGGGGAACTGGATGTAGATGAGGATGCCGCAAATGCAATAAACTGTCTGTAAAAACAGCATTCTATTGAAGCTATCTGGCAAATGGAATTCTTGTAAAATTAAAGGCTACTTCATACATTTGAACATTTGGCCTCTGCTAGGAGACCTTTTACAAAGAAAAAAGTCTAAGGAGACAGAAAAATTGACAATTGTTGTAAAAGAGGGCAAAACTAAATTGATGCATTCACGACTCAAAGAACTGTTTTTCATAAATGGGGAGATTCTAGAGTAACAGGAGGAGGGCAGAGGTAGGTTCCAAAACTAATACAAATCCCAAAAACCAGGAGAACTTGGAAGGTCATAAAATGGCAACTTGTCAAGATGGGTGACAAGATAAATATAATTCCTTTATGAGTAATTTATGTTGCCTTACCTCTATCAGGGGCAGCTTCAAATTTGCTTCTTGAGTGGTGAACATTTTGCCACAAAGCCCTCAGGCGAGATACCATGGAGTTGGTCAGGGAGGGTTGAGAAGGATACAAGGATCCCTGTCATGTGGAGAGGATTGCTTAATAAATTGAAGTTTGAAAGCAAAAAGCCTGCAAACCACAAAAGAACACCACAAATAAAAAATCCCTCCTCCCCTGCAAATAAAACAAAACAATAACCCCTCCCCCCAAAAAAAACCCCAAAAAACAAAAACAACAAAAAACAACAACAAAAAAAACAACAAAACAACAAAGAACAACAAAATGCACTACCCCACCCTCCCTCGAAAAACCCAACAACAA
>JAOWAZ010109949.1:0-13103 GCA_028565935.1 Goniobranchus fidelis
AAGTTTCGTTGCTTCATTGTCTTACTAAAGATCTTCGACATATTCTAACCACGTTCTTAAGAATTCTCCTTTTAATATTTCAGTATACATCGATTAAACTTTAATTGAATATCAAGAAGGGTGTTTTTACAAAGAAAACCCACTTTCTTGGATGAGTTTATGTGAAAGCTAAAGTTTTTGAATAACAAATTTTTCTTGCGCATTCTTGCATTACACACATGCCATACATTCCTGACTTATGCTAGCCTGCCGACATTTCTTTGTATTATTAAACAAATTAAGACTCCAGACTCTTGCAAATCCTTGATATGATTTTATTCTGTGATCCTACGGAAATATAAATCCTTATCCATGTCCAGTATCTAACTTGTAAGTTCAAAACAGGTCTTTGTGAATTTGGTAATAAGAGACGGGATGTGAAGACAAACCACGAAATTTTGATGAAGCAGATAGCAGACACCATCAATTACGGGTCACATCCGGTCTCACAAAGTAACGGGTATGCCTCGAGCGATGTGGTGATGGACTGGTCTTGTGGCGCCGAGGCTTTTCAGAGTGTGTGGAGTGTGGACCGGATGGTGGAGAGGAGATGTTGAGTGGGGTGGACAAAAATTGTCTGGACTAATTTTAGTCCCCGTTTCACTTTTTATCAACTATATACAACATTGTAGAAATGAAAAGAGGCACCGAATAGCGAATACTGAAATTATATTATGCACTGAGATGAGCAGAAGGAAGAAAGAAGGAAACACACGAGAAAGGCTCAGATAAGATAAACACAAACAAGAGAGCCTAAAACGACCACGGTCGATTAATCCTTTAAATAATAATTAAAAAACAAAACAAAACAACAACCCAAAACAAACATAAGAAAAAGAAAATGATACAGATAAAGGGAGGAAGTTAATGTGCGTTTATGTAAACGAGTGTGTACTTAAGTTTTTGGATCAGTCGTTCAAACATAAGGTCAGTCCTGAATTTGTTTAAAATGCAACAGAAAACAATCTTTCCGCAATCAAAATGAACCACTAAGTTATCGACGTACACCGGCTCACAAACATATAAGTACTCACACTAAAACAAGAAAAACGAAAGAAAACAATAACAAAATTACCAAACCAAACCATAGACACAAATTGCATCACCGTGTTCATTACACAAAATTCCTTAAAAGCGATGACGGAGAGATTCCTCATGCTATTAAGCTGTCAGCACCACGCATGCATTAATCTGTCAAGTAGGAGTCCAAGGTAATGAGTCAAATTGCACTATAAGCGCCCTTGGAGATGCCATATTTAGCCCTTCAAATTTTTTTTCCAGACGTGAGAGGACCACCAACCTCCTTGAGAGTTGTTCTATTGCAGGGTTGAAATCAGTGGCGATCGGTGAAGATTTTAGGCACTAGGCTGTTTTCTAAGCCATTTTGTGCCCACCCCTACGCACATATTTTTTAAAATGAAAAATAACACAAATCTACCTCAAGTCACAAAAAAAGAACGTATATTGTTTGGAACAACAATTTATTATCATTGGTTCTAAATAGACTTACTACGATCGGTATGTGTAGAGTAAATTCACTCGTCTATCCTTTGATTTTACATTTTTAATGTTTCTATAACTTCTGAGTTAGAATTAATTTATTGCAATTCAAATCCAGAATAATCGTTTATTAGGTCATTATGTAGGCCTATCGAGAAGTGATAACAATGACATAGATCTAGATCTTATATTGTAACTTGAACTAATAACACCTTACATCGAAGTAATACACAGTGCAGGTACATAGTAAGATCATTAACAAGCAGCATGCCCCCGTGCACGATCTCTGCCACTCCTCTTCAGGCCTAAACTAAAACAATATTCACGGATTTGCCGGTACGCCCTTTGAAAAAGTGCTCAGTGTCTTGCCAAGATGGATCTACAGGTTAGACTACTTCGAGGAGTGTGTGATGGCAAACTAAAGAGAGAATTTGCAACACACACCGTGCGTCTACTGACTAAGATTTTAGGCTTAGGCCGAGGCTTAAAGTGTGTGATATCAATGGGCAAGGGTAATTCTAATTCAGCAGTGACTTTGAAATAGAAAACAGACAAACTGCTCGGCCAAAAATGATTATAGGCTAAGCCAAGTTAGCCTTATAGTAGATCGCCACCGGGGAAAAGGCTGAGTATTTGTGTTGGATTTGAATGAAATGCTATTTGGTGTGAAAGCTGCCTCGTCCTAGCTGTTATTGCAGAAACTTTGCTGCAATGATGGCACGATTCAATAGATCTTACGCAACTTGGAATAACTGAATTAAGAGTTTGAATCTGTCTATACGCGATTTTTCTAAATTAAATATGCATCATTTGGCCTGAACCAGTTTTTGAACTTTCTTAATGTAAACCTAATACGGACACCCAGGGTACTCCACGTAAAACGCAACCGATGGTTTTTTTTTTCTTCGTTCATTTGGTTTAATCTCAGCACCATAATGTGTTACGGCGTATCTATTGGAAGCCTAGGTCTAACACGATATTTTTATTCATAACCACTTTGCTCGACCTAGTTGTATCCAATGTGATGCGACACTTATTGCTTATCTGGCGCCATTCTGTTTTATGAATATATTCATTATGTTCTACCTCAGAGTGGCGTATGTACAAAAAATCTTTAAAAAAAAAATTCTGATTGTCAAACTGAATTAAATCAGGGTAATAAATTCCCCAGATTACAGATCTCATCTATATAATTGATGCAATTGAAGCCTAGACTAGGAGTGCAGCCTAAATTCTTAATTGTACCTTTTCCAGGCTTATGAGTGTTGTGGAAATTCTTAATTTTACCTTTTCCAGGCCTAGAAGTGCTGCCGAAATTCTTAATTGTACCTGTTCCAGGCCTATGAGTTGCCAGAGTTTGAAATTTTACCCTTGCCAGGCCTCGGAATGCTGCCAAAAGTTTCCTTTCCAGGCCTCGGTGTGCTGCCGAAATTCTTAATTTTACCTTTTCTAGACCTAGGAATGCTGCCAAAATCTTTAGTTTTACCCTTTCCAGACCTTGGACTGCTGCGGAAATTCTTAGTTTTACCTTTCCTAGGCGCAGGAGTGCTGCTGAAATGTTAAATTTTCCCTTTCCAGTCATAGGAGTGCTGCCGAAATGTTAAATTTTACCTTTTTCCGGGCCTAGGGGTGCTGACAAAATTCTTAATTGCACATTTTCTAGGCCTTCACTTTTCTTGGACTAGGAGAGCTTCTGAATTGTTTTAGGCTACTTTTACATTTCCAAGCCTAAACGTGCTGCAGAAAATTGTATTTTAACTTTTTCAGAACTAAGAATGCTCCCAGATTGTTTTTATTCCACCTTTTTCCAGGCCCAGGAGAGCTGTTTTAATATTATTTTACTTGTTCCAACTTGAGGTTTCGGAATGTTTTGGGCGTATAATGAAATGTGTCTGATTTTGTTTTTAAGAAAATTTGAAAGGTTATATATGTATACAATAATCCTGTTTTATTTTGTCATTTGTTACATTTTCTTGACTATTCCTAGTGTTTTTGTTCATAATTCCTTTCACACACTTTTCTATCTTTGTTTAGTATTTTGTTTCTTATTGGTCTTTTCAGTTTCTGGACCAAAAGCAACTGCATCCACATCAAAATCAGAAAATGAAACGGCACCATATGGAATTCACCTAATGTTTGCAAAGGCTGCTAGCATTCCACCTTCAATGCCAAAGCCACTTACTCCAGTCATTAACCGAACCTACAACCATGAAGCAAAAGTGTTTGGGTTCATTGCTGAAAAAGGACTGCATTTCCACCTAGCTGAAGACATTGTTTCCCTATTGAGAAACTTATCTCATGATCCTGAAACTCTGAGTAGAATGTCTCTTGGTAGAACTGCATCATTATACAAAACTGTCTTCGGAGTCGCAAAAACGTTTGAAGACAATCTTATGAATGAACTGAGAAACACATTCTTCAGTCTGAACATTGGCGAGGTAACAGCTACAAACAACAGCAAAGTACTGGCTGTTTTAGTCAGCTATCTCAATCCAAATAGTGGTCAGATTGAGGTTCACCATCTAGCTGCCATTTCACTCATCGAAGTGAATGCACAGTCACTTGCACAGAAGTAAGTAGAGTTGTTTGAAGAAAAAGACCTCCCTTGGTTGAATGTCATGTCAATTCTTATGGACAGCGCCAGCGTCATGCGAGGATCAAAAGCCGGCCTAGAAACCATCATCAGGCAGAGGTATGCCTCTCATATTCTGGACATAGATGGCGACTCCTGCCACCTTGCACACAATGCTGCCAAAAAGCTGTGTGCTTCATTCCAAGGCATCATCGAGAGACTATTTACGGACCTTCACACAGACTTTAAGTGGTCCACTGATTTGAGAGAAGCTCTTCAGCAAATTTGTGCTCTGTGTGGTAGCAAGTATGTCAAACCACCTCAGTATGTTGCTCGTAGATGGCTTTCTGTTTTGGACGTCACCCTGATAATACAGAAGCAGCTAGATGCATTTATATTATTCTACGCCTCCTTCCTCATCCAAACTCCAAAGTCTGTCAGGAACATGATAAATGAAGCTATGACATGTGCAGCACTGAGCGGTAGAAGCAAAACTTGCTCTGAAGGCCATTCAAAACAAGTTGGCAAAGAAAAAGTTAACTAAAGAAGGGAGAGAGAGGAAAGAGAGGATAACGTCTGTTTTGTTTCAGCAACATTCAACACTTCAGCTCAGCATGGGATTCTATATGACAGATTCCACGGTATTTCAGTCAAGAGTCAGGTCAAAAATTGAATGAAATTTTTTTCATTGAAAAATGACACCAAACTGCGCCCATCTGATTTCAATTAAATCCCATGACAATAAATAAACAGTAAAATCAATATAAACCCAATTTCTTTAGATTCAATGTGATTTTTCACAGTAAAGTGTGATCTGATCGTAAGAAAAACGACCGACGAGAGTTCCCGAGTTTGAGGTACTGCAATAAAGTTGATTTTTTTTCTGATATTCATAATGCTCTGGTCTTGAATCTGCATAGGCAGTAAGATAAAGGTTGAAATATTAATAGAAATCCTCCGTTTTCGTCCCCGCTTTAGTTTTCATCCAGGAACAGCGCTTCATTCATCACCCTTTTTTTCTCAACAGTCGGACACTTTGTGCTTAAAATAGCACTCTGTCAATTTTGTTTAAAAATATCTCCTAGTCTTTATTTTTCATCAGTGACAAATTCTTTGAGCATAACCGTCGAAAAGGTAGAAGTTTGAATCTTTTTTAAAAATATTTAACACCTTTTGTGGTGTTTTTAAAATTCAGATCGTTAGACGTGATCCCGTCTGCGACGAGATTCTCACGATTTGAAGTTCTAAAAAGTTGCCTCACTCCAGAACAAAGACACTGCGCGCGAGGATGCGTTTCTGTTTTGTAGAGTATTTCGTATGTGCTTTCAAGAGGAACAAGAAACAGGTAAGGAAAACCATTTTTAAAATATTTTTTCCTCATCTTTGTTTTGTCGGAGATTTTTGTAACGATCTGAATGGACTACTAAATTTAAGTTCCTAAGCCCCTGTCTTCGGCTTAGAATTTGAATGTGATGATTGATGAAAGTGCAGAAGTTCTATCTTCATATTTCAACCATCTAAGTCAAGTGAAAACCAAAAGATTTAATAAAATCTTAACTTTTTAAAAATATTTCAGATCGTAGAAAATCATGACAGACGAAAATTCTGATCGTTAGGATGGTGATGGACAATATTCAGATCGTAGAATAACCGTGACCGACGAAATCTCGTTCTCAATCAGATTGAAGAATGGTGACAGACGCTGTATTCAGATCGTAGAGAATAATGACCGACTCAAGCGTGATTCTAATCAGATTGTTAGAATGATGACAGACACTTCCTTCAGATCGTAGGATAAGGTCGCAGAGGAGCATTCAGAACGTTAGAAATAGTCCTTGATAATTATTTTTGAACCTTTCATATCGTTAGACAAGGTGGCCGATGGTCTTCATTGTTTTTGTAATCGTGAGGAATTCGTGACAGACGCGACTTAAGATTGTGAGAAAGAAAGCCAGATTTATAAGGAATAGAAGATGGATTCTCAAATCTGTTGCTCTTTAGTCAGAGATCTAGATCTAGAGAGGTCTAAATGTAGATCTATATAGAATCTAGCCTTCATGTAGATTGTAGATTTGGCCTATAACTTTATAACTATAGATCCACATCTAGATCTAGATCTAGATTCTATTCCACATAAAAAAAGAAATTGTGAAAGTAGATAGCCTGCAGGTCCAATTTAGAATAGGTCTAGACTGAAGTTCAGAATATCTTATTTTGGTAGATCTTGGTCTTTTCTAGATCTAGATTCTAGATCTAGTTTACTGAAAGAAAAAAAAAGCAGGCACTATCCATACCAGTACCCAGTAAGAGACAGAAAGACAGTCAGTCAGATAGTGAGACCGAATGAAGAGAGACTTTGTTGTTCTCCAATGGGAAAATATTTTCAAAGCCGATCTCTAGACCAAGGAGAGATTAGAAGTAGCTGAATAAGGCATGGTTTAGAAAAGTAACATTTCAGCATTGATTATTGATGTAAGGCAGTGGCTGCTCGTACGGGACCGTATGAGAAGAGAAAGTTCTGCTCTTACGTGACCGTACAAGGAGAAAATTTTCTATTCGTACGGTTATGTCGCTCGTTTTATTTTTTATGTTATTTGAAGATCTTATACCATGTGTATCTCTGTGTATTGAATTCATTTCAACCGTTTGTTGAACTTCTTCTTTGGAGCCCGCGTGAGTGTGCTAGCGATGGTCCTAGAACTTCGGGTACGATATTATGTATTATATTTTGACAAAAAAAACCGTCCCTGAAATTCTTTGGCTTTGGCAAAAAGAAACAAAAACACCAAAAAACAATAAACAAATCATAACTACTGAATGTTTCGTCCAGTTTAAAGCGCACTGTGTTATCGGCAGCCATTTCGACATCCTTGTGTCCCCGCCACAAGAATCGTCATCAGCGAGAAGCCGCAAATGAGATCTGAGACCTGCCGTACGAATAGGAATTTTTCTTGTCATACGGTCCCGTACGAGCAGCCACTGCGATAATATAAATATATTTGTATAAAAGGTATGAATAGAATGTAGGCCTACTTGGGTGGGTTCCGAATGTGGGGTACGTCTATGAAGCCATTTGAAAATGTAGTAATCGGTTCAGATAAAATTCGGCGTCACTTTTTTGGGTACGAATAGCAGGCGGTATTCTTGATTAGGTGAGGATGGTCACTCTGTAACTAAAATTCTTCTCCTGTAAGAATTTTCGGTGACATGGAATTTGAGACTGAACTCTTTCTCTTCTGAAATTGTATATATATTATTTAATTTGAAAAGAGTAATTTATGTCTTTGTATCTGCTTACAGACTTTGTCGCTTTTAAGCTTTAAGACTAAGATTTCTTTAATCACAATGTGCGGATGGTTCTTGTCTACCGTATGCATATAGTATAATGTGGATAGCCACCTCGTAAATTATTTTAATGCTGTTACTTCAAATAAGTCATTTATAATTGATTATCAAATATTTTGATTGAGTTTAATTTTATGATTATCATGCAGGCTCTACCACCACTAACGGCCAGAAGTGTAAGACAAGATGGCCTCCAACAGTGCACGTTGGTATCAGCAACTAAAAGAAAAAGATCCAGCAAAGTATGCAGAATATCTTGCCAAGGCCAAAGAAAGAAACAAGAAGCGGAGAGACGAATTAAAACATCTAAAGCAATCAAAGACTGTCACCCGACAATTAAATCAAGAATTAGAGCGTCAAAAAGAGCTTGCCAGGTAAATAAGTAAATATGACATGAGATCTTTAGAAGTGTAGACCTATGTGATCATTTGGTAATTTTCTTTTTTTCCATTCAGCAGATTTTTGCATCATTGATAGATAACCATTTGTTTTCGTTTTGATCTGGTGATCATGTCATATAGGGCTGTTCACAATTGCCGTCAACCAAGAGGGGAGAGGGGAGGGGTATTAGAAACTTGATGTCAGCCATGGTATTATAAAAAATTTATAAAAATAAAGAAAAACTAAGAAAAATTATGTGAACAACCTCTAATAAAGAAGGTCACAAAGGTGTATGTTTCCATCAACTATTCTCATGTTAGCAATTTACTGATACACCAGTAGTACTACTATCAGGGTGTTACTTTTTTTCACAAGGTAAATGTAAACATTTTTTGTTTTGTTGAATAAAATATAAGAAAATGTTCAAAAGCTGACATGGGGGGAGGAGAAGGGATCAATTTTGCTAAATTTTGGTTGACGCCAGTTATAATGAACAGCCCCTAATTTAGCTGTTTGTGTAGGATTGCTGTCATTTCTTTCACTCTTGTCAATTCAGATGTCTGATTTCATACTTTACACTGTCTCCCATGTCAGAAAACCTCCTTCCGGCCCCACAATCAATATATAATATAAAGCCTGGAATAAAAAGAAATGCTGCTAATGAAAAGTTGTTTCCAATAAACTGGACCTCCTAGTAGTAAGATTGACAATCAATTGTAATGACATTTCACCTCATTGTCTAAGTTTTGATGGCAGCAGCCACTATTCCAATAAAAATTATCTTAATAGTACCAATACTTGAAATAATCACGAGAGCTCCTCTTTTCAGTATCGGAAATGATTTGGTTATGGTAACAATAGTAATAAATTAGTAACATACAGTGGATAAGAATTTGATATTGACGAGGTCAGCCAATTTGTTTCATGGTATTTGAGTCCCGTTTATATCTAATGTAAATGTTGCTTTTAACCAAATTGGTATATCTTTCCATGGTTTCTTTTTCTTCTGGTCAATTTCAGAGAACGTGCTAAACGTTGCTATTGGAAGAAAAAAGAACAGGAGCAGCGGCCCTCAAGAAGCCAGAGGCTAAGTAATGCAACCTCTATTCCGAGAGTTCGACTGATGGCAATGTCAGCTGATGAGCGAAAGGCTCATAGAAATGTTATTAAAAAGAGATCCCGTGAACGAGAGACCCCCCAGAGAAAGCGCTGGCGAAAACAAAAAGACCGGGAGTACCAAAGGGCAAAGAGGGAGAAGAAGAGACTCGACAGACTTGATGTCTCTATTCCACGAAATAGGCCTATGCCTTTGGTGTCACCACCACAAACGCCATCTCAGACTGCTGCCAGTTTGTCAATTTCACTGCCTAGCCCCACGCCTGTTCAGTCACTATCACAGACGCCAGTTCAGACAACTTTGTCTGTTTCACCGACTAGTCCTGTTCCTCCAGAATTGCCACCATTGAACAGTGAAATGACATCAAATTCAATTTCAACAAAGGCACAAGTCTGTTCGAGCTCCCCCAACTTAACTCAGAGTTCACCGCCACATACCCCCCAAAAAACACCAGCAAACAAAACAATTTACAACCTTGTGTCTACAAGTAGAAAGAAGGTGATTGCCACCACACAATCTGCTGAAAAATATGCTCAGGCAATGCACCTCTTTCTAAAGACGACTCCACGTAAAAGACAGGCACTGGAAAACTCTGGAATTCTTGTTGTCAAAGACAGTTCCAAGGACAAAATCAAGAAAAAGTTAGAATTCTTGAAGAAAGCATCTCTAAAAGGCTTTTTTAAGTCGGCAACAAATAAAATGAAATGCGTTTTAAAAACTAAGGCCAGAAAGAAAAGAAAGGACGCAATTTCCATTGAAACTGTGAACAATATTAAGGCTTTTTTTATTCGAGAGGACATTGCTAGAGTTCTTCCGGGCTCCAGGTATGCTACCAAGAAGGGTCAAGGGTATGTGCTATTACACACACTAAAGGTTGCCCATCAAATTTTCTGTGTGGAAAATCAGCATACCAGAATTGGCTTTTCCATGTTTGCTAAGCTGAGGCCAAAAAATGTAAGGAAAATAGGTGAATCAGGCCTCGAGTCTTGTTTATGTTTTTATTGTTTGAATGTTCGCTACAAAATTCATGCTTTGAATAGGTTGGCTTCAATTCTTAAATTCCCCGATTGCCGTGTCCAAGGGGAACTTGATTTTTATAATTTTCTTCTTTGTCCAAAGAATGTGTATAATAAATTTCATGCTCCAGAATGCATCAGTAGAACCTGCCAAAAATGTCATGACATAAAATCTAAAGTAATGAGGCATTATGCTCCTCTTCTATCCTATTCTGGCACTGTTGTCTGGACATCCTGGATTCGAACCGAAGTGTCTGGCAAATTCAGTAGGAACCTTGTAACACAGTCAGGCACTGTTACAGAAATGCTCAACGAATTCATTTCCAGAGATATTCTTCGGCCAGTTCAGAATTGTTCATTCATTGACCATATGTTTGTTGCCCTGTGGCAGAATGATCAATGTCGACTCCTTAAAAAGTCCATTAAGGAAGATGAAATGCTTCTTATCATGGACTTTGCTGAGAACAAAAAAGCAATGTTTACATCTGAGATAAAGTCAGCACATTACTCAAAAAGGCAAATCACTTTACATCCAGTTATCTCATTCTACAGAGACCACAAGAAGGACATTGTCAGGCACTCTCTTATATTTTTATCAGATGACATCTCTCATGATTATCATGCAGTTAATAAGTTTACAAATACCACCCTTGACTTTTTTGCACAACTTGGCATTGTAAATAAAAATACCAAACTTCATATTTTCTCTGATGGTGCAGCATCCCAGTATAAAGGTAAAGGGAATGTTGCTGATCTAGGCTCTAGCCTTTATAGATTCACTCGCCATTACTATGGCTCAGAGCATGGTAAAAATGAAGCAGATGGGGAGACGGGTGTAGTCAGTCAAGCTGTTAGAAATGCTGTCTCCTCTGGAAAGCTTCAATATGCCAACGCAAAACAGCTCCATGCTTGGTGTGACATTCATCTGACAAGAGCAGAGAATGGTTTCAGAAGGACTTTCTTTTTGATTGATAGGATTAATCGTAACCGTCCAGAGTCAGATATCAGACCACTTTCTGGCATCAGAAAAGTGCATCAGATAGCCCAAGTTAAGAAGGGAATAGTTAAAAGTCGTAGACTGTCTTGCTTTTGTTTTTCTTGCAGGTACAATATTTTTGAACTTTGTAAGAGTATTGCTTATTGTGGATCTTTTACTGAGCATAAGTTAAAGTCAGCAGTAACAATAAAAGTCGCCAAAAAAGCTATCTCCAATACCTCCAGGGAGGACTTCTTTTCTCAAGCCCAGTCAACTCTGCGGTCAATTTCAAAGGATGGTAAGGGAGACTTTTCTCAATTTATGGCTGTGGCCAAAGCCATAAAGGAAGAAGCTAAGGCTTTTCCCATCATCGTATGGGATCCAACTTTTCAAGCCCTCACCTCTTGTGCTGTGGACAGAGTTGCTAATAATCTCCTGCCGGAGGATGCGCCAGTAGGGAGGTATCCCGTTATCACTCTAGGCGATGGCAATTGTTTCGTCAGATCTTTGAGCCGGGCAGTTTTTGGGGATGAAGCTCATCATACTGAGCTACGTGTGAGAATAGCCCTTGAAATGGCAGGGAATATTGACCTGTTTTTAAATCCAAAATTTGTCTCCAGGGAGACTGATTTGGATGGTGATTTTATTTTAAAGAAATATGCCTGTACTGGGGATTTCTATGATCCCCAGAGTAATTTAGTGGACATGTACCGGGCAGAAACAATGGCATGGGTCACACCTGGCACATATGCTGGAATGTGGCAGTTTCATGCTGCTGCTTATGCTTTGGAAACACCCATTCAAAGTGTTTATCCATGTTATGGGGTCTTTGGACAAGAACAGCTGCGTCCTATGTTTCATAGATGTATACCTTTTGGCCATTTCAATGAGCCCAAAATTTTTATTATGTGGTCATCCATGTCTGGCAAGTATCTTGAAGAGAATCAGGTATGGACTGCTAATCACTTTGTTCCTCTTTTAAGAATTTCAGAGCAGTTGAGGGAAGTGGAGGTAGTGGGCTCTGATCATGTTGCTGATGATGATGTGATGAATGAGGCTTTCATTAATGATCCTGGTCAAGAAAATGACCAAAACCGTACAAATATTTTTGACCTTTTTGAACAGGAAAAATGTTAAACAGTGCAAGTTGTAAAGAATGTTTGGTAAATTATTTAGTTATGATTTGTTTTGATTTTTTATTTGATATGGAGCATTTCCAAATTGATTTCCTACTCATTGATGTCCACATAGGCCTTCTCTGAGAGATACAATTCCCTTTTTGTCATAAGTGTACTAGTTCTATTAGATATTATATTATTACTATATGTGTTGTGGTGGTGACATATGATTACAACTGTATACATCATTTATTGTGTGATGCATTTCAATTTCAATTTCACTCTTAATCCTAAGGGAGGAACCGCTCATTGTTATTCAACTTCATTTTATATCCACAGAATGAGACTAATACTAATATTTTGTTAGTATGTGCAATACATAATAAATATCATTAGATATATATCTATTATTTGTATGAACATTTCAAATTTCATGCTTTATTTTTGTATGCAATGTTGAATGTTTTATTGTCAACAATGTTACTGCAATTTTTTCTTCCCTTATCTTTTGGTCGGAATACTTTGCCTTTATGATTGACTATGATGTAATTCTTTTTATTAAAATTAAAACCAATAAATTCTAAGATTCAAAAAAGAGAAAACTTGTTAAATATCTTCAACTGTAGTGCGGTGATTCAAATTGTTTTGTCTCTACCTTGTTACTTGTAGTAGTTGTTGTGTATTGAGTAATAAATTGTTTTGTGTCACAAAAGTGAGAAAAAATTCTTAGAAAACTAGATCTAATTGTTTGGTATTCTAGGGAAGAATAATCTTGGCTGGCATTTTAGTGGTCAGCTCAAAATTTACCATTGTAAAGCCCCCAAAAAGGAAAGAAAAAATTAAGGGGAGGTAATCACGAAAAAGGGAGTTATTGCGTAATCGATGATTCCGCTGACACTTAAAGTGTCATAATTGTATTTGTCTTGGAAAGACGAATCCAACCATATATAATATGTTGATATTTGATGAGTTTGAAAAAGTGCTTTCAACCCGTACAATCTGGGAACTTCTACATAGCAATACTGTGGAATCTGTCATA
>JAOWAZ010111060.1:0-42381 GCA_028565935.1 Goniobranchus fidelis
CCTGTGTGAGACGGATTAACAGGAGGCTCAACAAGAAAATTCCAATGACGCACGATAGTATAATGTGTCTGATGAAGCAGTGGAATATACCAGTCGACGCCTTTGTCGCCACCAAAGTCAATGATATAATGCGAAAGTACCTGACCAAGAAAGAAGACCAGTTCGAGACTACGTGCAAACGCACCTTTTTCTCCGATCCACCTCCTTTTCTTCTGCAAAACAACGTCGCGGTCACCTGGGAGAACGACATCAAAGGTCTGCTGACGACGACTCTGGACGACAGGGGAGTTCTTGTCAAGACGCCGACCGACATATTCAACGCTGTTATGGTTTATTACACCGATATCATCGACACGGCTTATTTGGATCTCGATGTCGACGTACCTGGGCAGTCGCCGAACGTTGCCGCGATCGAAAAAGTAAAGAGACACAACACATTCGCTGCGCTTGTCAATAACATTTCGTCGAATCTGCACTACAACGCGAGTTCGATGCTGTTCACCTTCCTCAGACGATGTCGTCCGCCCATAAACTTCCAACAACTGTCCACCCTGTTAGCGGACATTAAGTTCGGGTCGCAAGACGTCGAGGACGCCTATCTCAGGTCGCTGGTAGACCCTTACATGCATAGATACGAAGGGGAAACTCTCGACAGAGCCGTCGCCGATCCAATGAACGTCATTTCCATCCGTGGATATGCGTATGATCAGATCAAACCAGCTCTGAAATGCGAGTTTGTCCTCCTGAAAGTGCTGTTTTATATATCTCACGAGTACAAAGGGGATTTGCTCGCGTTCCTGGCCAACACATACCAGACAAAGTATGCCGACGGTGACGCGCCCATAGCCGTCAACAACGTTCTACAACTTTGCCCGGGATTGATGACCGTGATGTTCTACGCCATCAATAGAGCCAATGACATCGAGGGACGGAGACTATTGGAACAATTCGACAGACATTGCAAAACATTGATGACAGTGAAGGGATCGGGGAGAAGACAGGAAGGAATCGAACTGAGTAAAAACATATCAAAGGCGATGGAGGCGATTTGCATTAGATTTATTGATCTCGTTATCACAGACACCATACACAGAGACAACATACGTAAATATACAAATCTACTGTTTCTTAGAAGCGGGCTTATCAAGGAGGGTGCGGCGGCTCATATGTTGATGTAGAGTCACGGGAGAATCACATCTCGGCTGGGATGGCGGAGTCTGTGATCGTCGTTGTCGTCTCTTGTGTGAGAGAAGAGCACAACGATTTGCTGTGGAGGTTCGCCGGCAAGTCGCCGACGTAGATGTTATCGACTACCCCGCAGGCGAAACAGAACATGAACAGTGAATAACGTCTATTGTCGTCCATCAGTTTTAGGGAGTACGAACATGGGTTGCCGGCAGGATTTCCGTGTCGTCGTTTCACACACCAATGTATTCGTGGAGTCAGCAGAATCGTGTGGGGTGATCGCTGTTGCAATCTAACGCCGGTCAGTGCGTCCGACTCCACGCCACCACCACACCCATGAATTGCTGTCATGAAAGAGCTGATCTGCGACTGTACGAAGCTGGTCAGCGCCGTTACATTACCATTTAAAGCGTAGAACGACGCCATGCGGAGCTGACGAACGTCTCTTCGCTTCGCCTTTTCGCAGAGTTTGCTCGCCTCTGTGTCTGGGTCCAGTTTTAGATGGTCGATGTTGCCAAAGCGCGTGATAACTCGAAGGGGATCACCGTCTGGGCTGTTCTTGGCGTGAACCAACGCTTTGCTCGGCAGGAAGGACGTGTTACTGTCCGTCGGGACGTAGATCAACTGGCGACTCTCTTTCGTCTTGTACATCCCTGGGAGACGCATAGACTTGGTGGCGTTGGTAAAGGGGCGCATGTCGATGGCGTGTGCGATGACGGGAACGGTGTGGGATAGGAAAAACTGATAGCCGAGAACGAACTGATGAGCCACGGAGATGTTGGCGAATGATAACCCCTTGAAGCGGAAGATGACGCGAAGGCCAACCTTTGTTATCTTCGAGTCTGGACGAGACTCAAAGCAGCTACACGTGAAGTCCAATGAACCACCATTCCCCCCAGTCGTCAATGTACCGTCGTGATTCAGCATCTGTAGGTAGTCGACCATTTCACTCTTCATCCGATCGTGTATTTTCGCTCTCAATTCCCATGTATTAGAGTTTTTTGAGCTATACAACGTGCTTATCAATTCTGCGCTGTCAATATCTAGAGGGAGTGTGAACACAGTGAGGTGGTCGTTGATCACTTCGTTGAAATAGAGGGATGGAACCTCGTCGAAGGCGTCAATTACGTCACTGTAAGTGTTCATGGACGGATTCCGCGTATGTTTTTTTATAGCTGTCGTGATCTTCCTTGTCGCAAAATGCACATCTAACGCGTTCTTGTCTATCAGAATGCAGTATTGATAGCCATTGTCGCGCGCAACGCTTAGCATCGGCCGATTGATATACTGAACACCGTGTAACCGTTGCAGAATCGTCTTAACTGGTTCTCCGCTCATGACCATAACTCTGTCTGAGTTACAAAGAGACGACAGAACCATTGAATTGACCCCTCGAAACTGTTTACACATACTTCCGGGAAACGGATTTTTCGTTGGGATGATCCTTTTGGCGATTGGTCCGCTCCACTCTGGCGGCGTTGTGCCGTACTTCGTCACATCACCTCTATCTGTTGGGGGCGTGAGGTTATAGCACGAGTGTTTGTTGGGATCGAAATCTGTGACTCGAATGTTATCTTTCAGAAACTGCACGATCTCTGCACTGCCTTGACTCGCAACGCGTTTAACGATGTCCCAAAATTCCTTCACCTTATCGGCCAGCTTGTCTTTTTGTAGATACTCGGATGTCAGTAGATCGGATGGCGTCTTGAACATTTCATTCAGCGTGTCGATGAACTGACTGTTGACGAATGTAAAACACCCTCCGATGTTTGTGTGCCGATCGCTGTTGAAAGCCTTGTATACGTTGATTGTGTTTTGCATCGCCAGAGTAGAGACAGATATGATCATTCGCGCCAACGTGATGTACTCAACTATGTTCTTACCGCCGAACACAGCTTCGTACAGCGCGATGATGTCGTGGGAGACACCTTTGGCGAGTCGGATCTTGTTGCTGACGACTGTGGCGTCGATGTCGGATATAACGGACTGGAAACATCTGGTAAATCGTCGCATACACGACACGTTTGGTAGTTCGGAATTGTCTCCGCATAATAACTTGCAACAGACATTGACATACCACGTGACTGGATCTGAATCGGATTTAGTAAAGCTCTTGTTTAACAGTGTGAGAATATTTGTTTGGCTCGTCTTTAAGAGCAGATTGTCAACGGTCTCTCTGTTTATGACGCTGTACAGACTCAGCGTGTGTGGAATTTGATACACTTCGTCAAGCGAAAATACTGGCGCACCACCTTCGTTTCTCCTCGATATATCTTGTAGGAACTCGGATTCGCTGTCGTACACCTTTGTAAACACTGTGACTGCGGCGATCTTTCTCCCGATACATTTCATTTTGAGAAGTACGCCGTCAGGAGAATTACATTGTTTGTGTTTTACATAGAACAACGTTTTGAACGTCTTGCAGTTCTGAAGCTTCAGGGCTTGTGTGAACTCGGTGTCGTACGGATATACCAGACACGAGTACTGTTGATACTCCCTACCATCCTGAGTAACTGCGGATGACATTTTCGGGGGCGGCACGCCATTAGCGGATCTCCTCGGTCGTTTACAAACCGGTGTGTCGATCGTCGAGCTTGTCCTCTTCATCACCATGCCGTGGCTATGCTACGTGTTTGGGGCGTTCAAGGCTATAGGTGAGAGGTGTAGGAGGGGAAACCCCCCAATCGCCGAGTGTGGTGTCGACGCTATCCCGTTGTTATCTCCCGATGACGCGATTGTTCTACTGGAAGAGCAATCAGATCTCGTGATACAGGACCGACGAAAGAGGCATTTGGAGTCTCTCTCTAGCAAAACATACGTCCCAAAGCAGCTGCAGAAACTTATCCCTGAATATATAGGGATTATGCGAGACCAGAAACGAACGTCGAAGTTTCTCCAGGAACTAAATCTGGATTCCTCGGCTCTCGCAAAAGATCTCAGCGAAGCGGTGACAACCCAGCAAAAACTGGCTCGACTTGTAAAGTCTCTTGACACGATGAGATACCTGCAATCGAACACATCGGAACGTGAAGCAGATGACGACGACGACGAGATCGTGTTCGACTCCTTCCTCCGTCTGAATGACGATAATGGTGACAGAGATGACAATGGTGCGGCGGGGGATGATGAATTCGATGATGACAATGCCACGCTCCCTGCGGTAATCACCGCTCAACCTCGAACGTTGGCAGACAGACCACAACCCGCCTGCTAGGCAAACTGATGTATAATATATATATGTAAAATGATGTGTTATATACCAGAGTAATAAACTTATCTGACCAATCATTCTGTTGTGTTGATGAATGTGTGATTTCTGTGGCAATGCAAAAATATTTTAACATCGTTCACACGTCACAAAAAACAAGCCATGGCTTGTGGTTTGATGTTGGCGTGTCTGTTTTGTACGAAAGTATTCTGACATCGACACCAAGCCATGGCTTGATGTGGTTGAAATGTTACGATATATTATCAACAAGTCGGAAACGCAACAGTGCATTTTTGTATAAACCAATGAGTGTTGACGAATGTTAGAATTTCTTACATGTCATTCACAATTCTAACTTCGACGATCGGGTTGGTTCGTTAGCGAGCTAAAAAGGGTTGTACATTTTCCTGAATCAATGACTCCCCGAATTGGACGTGGTGACGGACAGTTGCTTTCCGTGGTAAGAATTTGTCTCATATTTCCACGACGTCATGTCCGATTTAAATTGTCTTTTTTTTTCAGCGATTGACGCGTGTGACCATGGTGTTGTGGAAGATCACCAACGCTCATATTGCGACACGCCGCATCAAGGACAACAGGACGCTTGCGTCGTCATTGTTGTAGGTAACGCGGGCGCAGGCAAGACTGTCTGGCAAGAGGGATATCGTGTTCAAAACGTCGCTTTGATTAAAGCGACGTCTTGCGCATCGACCAACACGGGCGGACAACAGCAGATGACGAATACGACGCAAAATCAGTTGTTCGCACCTGATCAGTCTCACGAGATGACATCATTCAAACAGCTTCATATCAACCCGACGGAATGGCTGCAATGTAGGAAGATTCTGTTCGCCGATTTACCCCAAGAAGTACTTGAGATGAATTGTCGGGATGCAAAGACGTTCTACAACCATATGTCCGAGAGGACATATACGGCCTGCCAGTTCTTGTGGGATAATTTAGTTCGCAAAGTCCCCAACACAATCACTCCAGAAGCGTACTGCATGTCTCGGAAGTATCTGCTGAGTACGATACGTCCGGACCTGAGACACGCATCGGCGACTGAGATCCACGATGCCACGATGGAATACATTCAGAGTACCGTCGGTCAAAACCGAATCCCCAAGCACCTGGCGCATAACACTTTTATCTACGATGAGGCCGGCAAGCTGCAGTATTCCTGGTATCTGGTAAACGTCGCCTTCTATTATTTCCTGCACGAGATCTTTCAGACTGGTGTGACGCGCAAACCGACCATCGTCATCGTCGGATCTCATACTCAGACGTCGATAATTAACGACCTGTGCTTCAACTTCTGTTCAACTAGCGTATCCTGCGCCCATAAAAAGATACCGATCGAGGATCTGTCCATGATCACCATGATAACCAAACACCACTGTCTACTATACCCCAACAGTTTCATCGTCAAGAATAAAAAACACAATCGCCGCATCACGGGGGGCGATTTGTTGCCAACCCAGAACCTGGAGATTTTTCGCAATTCGTTAGAGCGGGGGACTCCTATCCCACAGAATACGATGGAGTACATAAAGACGAAACGATCTGTCACTAAAGAACAGTTCAACGACGTGTCGGGTTGCAGATGCATTCGACTGTGTACGACGCACAAGGCGTGTAAGGATGTTTTGGGACACAATGTCATTTTGTCGGATGAAGAGATACGGGTTGAGGAGGCTATGGTGGCCGCCGGCAACACAGAACCCTTAGTCCTGTACGACTGTCTCAATGCCGTAGGTGCTATGTACAATAGCGCGAACTTCGAGCATCCATGCTGGAAGAAGAAAGTCGTAAGAAAACCACAGAACTACATGACCAAGGTATACTTTGGTGTGGATACAGAGACGAAGGACGACGATGCGGAGAATAGAGACTCGACAGAGAGACGGGGTGGTCGGTACACGGCGAGCGGTTCTCACGAATGTTTCTCAAGATACACCAACACTAGAATATTTCAGATGGGGCGACCGTACAAGACCACCCACACTACCCTGGGTAAGCTAACCAGGATTATTGGATCCTGGAGCGACTTCGTACATGACATGGCCCAGCTCGAGAGTCTGTACATTACAGAACCAAAAATCAAGATGGAGTTTGTGAGGGCTATGGCCCAGTCTGTGATATACGCGAAGGCTGATTGCGAGGACTTTGTGAACAGAATATACGAAAACCTAGACACGCTGAACGATGAGGACTCCGTAACACAGACTTTGTACGACCTCCGAACAGTCATGACGAAACTGATTTCCGACAGAGAGGAGGAGGAACTGGGTCAGGAGTACGATCTAGCGTACACGGTCGACGGTTCATCTCCAGCCAGTATTATCATCCCCAAAGGCGAAACTGTCTTCATGGAGGGGAGTGCGGGTAAAAGCAAGAGTCCACCCCTACTCATTCGACTTGGAAAGACGTTATTTGTCGAAGTTAGGCCATCAACTACAAAGACTGATACTCCAATTAGCGGCTATCTGACTGTTCCAAGAGAAACTGCGCAGCGTCAAGTCATGAGAGATAGGAGAGTTCACGAGGATAGAAAGAAGAAAGCCTCCACGCGGTATACTGTGGACTACGGGTGTGAAGATTCTCTCGACTACGATCCACGCGACGACTTCTGTGATGAAATGGAGGACAATCTGTCGGAATCGACGCCTCTACCATCCCGTTTACAACAAACGGTCAGCGAATTGAACGAGGATGAGGTGGATCGTCCGGTCGAGATTACCTCCGGAACGATGTTCACCGTGGTGGAATTCTACCCGTTCAAAGCGATCTTAGTCGCGACCGTCGCATCCTCTCAGGGTGATACAATAAAGACTCTCATGTACGTACAGGTCGATGAGGTGGTCAGGGCTCAGGATCTCATCGTCATGTGTACTAGGACAAACAACGCGAACGAGCTGTGGTTCTACTTTGTAAACCCAGACAAAACGCGGATCGTGAGTCTTCCAGAAACTGAACAGGAGACTATTAAACTGATGGACATCTGGTCACTCGCCACCATGGGGCCGATATGAAGGTTGAGGGCTACGTGGTGCGTTTCTGCGAGTCCCCGCATTGTACACATCGGAACTCTGAGGGTTGCCCGAACGCCAAAGATACTAAATATTACATAGACCCCAACAACGAGGGATTGATATTCGTGGACGCGCCCCTGGTTGTCGCTCACGATCCTAGACACGTTGTCGGGAGGTGTACGCGATCGTCACGAGACACTGCGGGAATCGTGGTCGAGTGTGTGTTAGACGATTATTATCTCCTCGAGTGTCTGAAACGTCGTTTTGTCGATTTCGTCGAGAAATACAACCCGGAAATCGCTACTCTCGCTAATTATTGCAAGAAGACTCTATGTTCATTTAGCTTATCTCACAATCCAACAAACAATCGCGTCAACCACATCTCTTTAGTTGACACGCCGGGACGGAAGGGGACGGTGGTCGAATATAAAAATTGTAACGAGGGAATATTAAAACGACGGCTAGAAAACGAACACATATCAGACGTTGTTGCCTCTCATTCGACAGCTTATGTTGGTCAGAACGGAAGACGCGACTACCTGCTGATAAACGACAAATTCAGTTATCGTGCCGGTGATTTGTGTTACATCAACGCGAGTAAGGACCTCCCGAGACGGCCAGCGATCGAGATGCCGAAACGTACATCCTCAACGATGGAGCTCTTCAAGGAGTTCATCCAATTCAGAGACCAACTGGACTCAACCAATCATCAACCCCCACATAAAGTGTCTCGATATGACTATGAATGCGAGGACGAACGCGTGACGCCGAATATTCCGACGCAGGTCAACGCGTCCGTTGATCATCCAGCCACACAGACACCACCACCCGTCGCCAACTCCAACGAGAACACGGCCATGTCGATGATTCTAACAGAGTTGAAGCTGTTGAGGGAGAGTATGACTCAGACTCAGACCCCTCCTCTACCACAGACCGTCAGTGAAGCCAGCGCGCCAATTGCAGTGGAGGCCACAATCCATAGACAACCACAGGGGGTGACCGTAGAGGCCGCCGCTCCAAGATCCGATGCTGCTTGTAGCGCTGGTGGTAGCGTTATTATCGCCCGACCACCCGAGGATCTCATGAACGCGTTCGTGAGATCAATCACCGGCGCTCAATAGTGTTATGAAAGTAATACAGAGTATACTACTAATATAGAATGTCTGTATCACAGTAATATTTATGTAATTATTTACCCCTGTTGTCTTGTCTACAGATCGTTGATGATGGATTGTCCCACCTTCGACGAACTCTTGAATTACGGCGAGAGCTGTGAGCAGATCTTACACGCTGAATACGAACAATATAAACAACCCGCGCACGAGCTGCAGCACGCGGTGTATTCATCCGATACGCTGCGACAGTCAGAGGCGCCTGCGACTGTCACCTCCGAGCCACAGACTCCTTACCAGCAGTCCAACGACGCATACTATTCAGCCCCCACCAAGGAAGTCTCGGACTACGAAGTCTCGGACAACGAAGTGTCGTACTACACAGCAATATCTAGTCGTCATCCGAGCGAGAGACAAGGTGCTGAGCGTCACACAAAGGACAGAGATCATCGACACAGCGATAGACGACGCCGATCGTCTACTTACGACAGTCGCGCACGACAACCACCAAAACGATGCATCGATCTCGCGCAAAGCTTTCTGCACCACTCGAGAATAACAGACGAGACATCCAGGACCTCTGCTTTGTCGGCGCTGATGGCGATCTCTCTCTTGAACAGACTAGACCCGGCGGCCTGTCGAATGTTGATAAGGTTCTGTCAGACACGATATTATTGAAAGATGGACAATGTGTGTGGATATCTTTCGGTTGCGCGCAACCGAGCGGAGACATTGTACAAATTACAGTACAGAGCGGCGATGCTGAGATCGACGGGTATCCTATCGTGAACTCAATGGTCATATCGGATGTTAGAAGCAATTATTTTGTGCATTCGTGGGGTGGCTGCGAGTTACTCGTTCAATCATCCACTCCAAGGATCAACTGTGTGAGGTCGATAATAACATTCAGGTGCTTATTGGAGTATATCGATGCTCCGGTCGTGCTTGTTCTCAGTAACGATAATTCACTCGCTGTCACGATGAACAATTACAAACACACAGTATTTGCTTGTGATGAAGTAAACGAGCTCGGATTTCCTGCAGCCGGAAAGAAAAGGACAACCTTGTTGGTAGATTTAGACTATGTATATACGTCGCCACGCGTGATCAGTGTGTACCCCATGTTATCCAGCGTCTGCGTACCCCCCCAATCGGCGACCGAACTATCACCGTCCAGTACCAGAATGTCGTTCTTCGTTCCAGATGAGATGTGTGACGTCAATCGTGAACACTTGAGTCCTGAAATCATATGCTACCTGAAACAACTGATCTCTTGTCAATCGCATTGTGTGCTAACGATGAACGTCAGACAAGACATCGGTGTTATTCTGAATGTGGCGAAAGCGCTGGGTGTCACACACATTGTATCTGACAGCGACGATGTGTGTTACGGAGAAGCGTTTCGTGTGTTGAAACGCAGCATGGAAAAGTGTCACCTGTCACATGTACCTCCGTTGAGAAGTGGGTCGACTCTCCCCGCTGACGCACGTTCATCGATTCTTTCCAATATCAGACTACAACACGCCAGAATGAACTGCGTACTGACGGAGTCGTTGTCACCCGCTCATATGGCTGTGAATACTGTGTGGGCTGCGGTTGAGAAGTCGGCTGATGGTGTGATTCCGGTATTCTGGGGATACCTGTACGTCGACACCCCTGGTGTGTGCTACACAACATTGTCTCTGGACGCATTACAAAACCTGGATATTATATATGTTATGACGCTTGACGGACAGACACAGACATAAGACGAACTCGTATTTGTTGATGATTGACTTTTTTTTATTTCCAAATAAACCATATATGAACGTACAATGATGATTATGTCTCTTTTCTGTCCCACCATGTGTCTGTCTTGTTCACGCCTTCATGTGATGTTCCCCAAGCCGCCTGGCCTCCATCAAAGGCGTTGATAATAGAGCATACAGCGGTTTGTTGGTGGGCATGTTCCTGAACAGTTGTGTATCGCCGTTATGACCCATCTGTACTGTGTCGGCGAGATATCCATCCCATTTATCACTCACGCCCACTTGCGTGACCGTATCGTGCTGAGATGCTACGATGGAGAACAAAAATCTGTCGAGCGTCAGACCCTGACTGGGTGGTGGTGTACGATGATACGCCAGATGAATGGTATCGACGCCGTCGGCTGTCGTTACGACGTACCCGGCGTACTCAAATTTGTTCGTCAGAAAGAAATAGTTCCACATTAGCGCGGTGTCCATGAATGGGATCGTCTTATCGGTTCGTGTCATGTAGTCTAAAACGGCCTGGTCGAGACTCCTTGATCTCCCGGCGTTCAACCAGGAGACGTATTCGACCAATACAGATTCTTCGGTTCCCCTAATCTGAGCCACGTCGTTCGCCACGCGTTGATCCGTGGTGTGAATCGGAAGGATGCAGTAATAATCGGCGTACAATACGTACTTCTTGGCCGACTGGCCCGCGGTGGGGTCTATGAGGGGGTAGCAACAAATGTCGGTTTTGCGCATCTTGTTGGTTCTCGCGTCGTGCAACATCTTCTGCTTGCCCAGACGCGACGGTTTGATGTAGTGTTTGAACACCCCGCTCAGCTTATTATTAAATTGCAAGCGGTTGGACGCGCCGATTGAGCTGACCGCGGAGAAGACTTTCATTTTTTTAGTGTGTGAGAATTATTAGTGTAAGCCGACTTTTTTAGTTCATCAGCAGAACCTGCCGACGGTCTACGGAACTGCCGCAGACTAATAAATAATAACGAGATGAATACCAACACCGGTATGATCCAGGTCTTCGCCAATGACCGCACTCCGTTGGCGATTCAGAGAACCACCGCCAAGCACGTGGATGATGTAAAGAACAACACCGAATGGTTGTTTGACCAGCTGTCTAAGTACGAGCAAAGGAACTCGATCACTACCAAGGATGTCAACACATCCATGGATTTCTTGCTCGCCAGCAAATTAGCTCTCTACGTGTCGAAAGCTATGCGCGAGTCGACGTTAGGATGTATGTTTCAGGGAGTTACGACAATCGAGGAGCTCAACGATGGCGTATCGTTCACCTTATCGTTCCTAATTAACACCAGTAAGAACAACGTCAAGATCGATGGCGCTATCCCGAAGACATCTCTAACCACTATGGATCGCAAGATCGTCGTCGGTGACCCACTGAAGGTCAAAACAGAAGTGAGCAAGGACGTGTTTCGGACCATCGCGGAGTTCCTGAAAATAGTAAATGGATACTGGCTCGAGGCGAAGGAGCGCGTCGCCATTGGAGGACCTCTCTATCATCCGAAGGACAACGAAAAATCCATGTTGACGCACAGCAATTACAATAACTTCATGAAACTGGCGAATACGCACTCATGGGTGGCGGCCGACTTGCTTACCGCGTTGGATAACACGATCGCTATGATAAAAGTCGGGCAGTGGGCGCCGTCTAGCACGGTGTTGAGAAGCAAGGGTGAGGCTTGGAAGAACGTCAGGAGCATCCAGGACATTGCCAAGAGGACCATCGCGTCAAAATCACAACAGACGTTCGCGATGGCGAAACACATCCCGGGGCAGGTTACCAGCGAGATGAACACCTGCGCTAAGGCTCTATTCGAGTTCCTCAGCGTATACATGCATAACAGCGACAACGACGGCGCCATGCCAGACCTTATGCCGAGATTCAGCGGCGAGGGCGCCAGATTCGAACACCCGGACGTCATCATCTGCGCCCCGGGCGATACGATCGCCTATCTGCTGAAGATCGGGCTCGCGCAGAAGAATAATGTCAACATGCATCAACGCGAGACCAAATTGACTCTGTCGCAAAACGACATGAACCCCATCAATCTCGTAGCGCCACAGAACTCTGTGACGTTGAAAAACGGAAGCTACGTGAGAGACGATAAACGTCAGTTACAAGTGGAAGAGGTAGTCCAACAGAATCACGAACTGATTACAGCGGTGATCGGGGGCATTCGTGCCGTGTTCGTTGATCTGGACGGAAACCCATTCGTCGACAGCGTCGCTAGAAAATCTGGTCTCAGAAACATGACTACGATCGATAGGGTGCTACCATGCGGCATCTTATTCACCAAGAAGGGGATTGCGCCAGACGGTCCAGTCAGACAAACGACCACGTTCACAAATGAGGACGGTAGCCAGTACACCCTTGGTGCATCAGCGATGATGAAGTTCCTGACTAGGTTCTTGGAAGACGCACCCAAGGAGATTATCGCCAAAAATATTGACGAAGACGCCACAAACGCTCTCTCCAGCATGGTCTTTTACAGATTGAACGAAGGTGGAGACCAATTGCTGCTCAATACGTACATGGTTGATAACCATTACTACAACCCCGACCTCATGTACGCCAACCTGGTGAGTGTCTTGGAAAATAGCACGGCCAGAGAATTGACTTTCCTGTTCAACAACATCGATGGTTACGACACGGAAGACGATGCTGACCCTCGACCGGCACAGGCGGCTGCCGCCGGGCGAGAAAATGCTGAGCAAGAGGAGGACGGTGACGACGAGACACTCGAGCAGGCGACGATGAGACGAGATGCTGGGGATGTATGGACCCCACAGACCAGAAGAAATACCGTCGACAGAGCAAAATCTTACTGCTCTCAGAAGAATATCACCATCGCCAAGAAAATCATCTACAATGTGTACGATGCGCTGATGAAACTCACCAACGTGCAAGCGATATCGTGTCTCGATTTCATCAACCCGGGGTTCGGATTGTATTTCTTGAGGACGTCCTACTACCAGACCGACTCTCTGCTGGCATGCCGACCGAATGGATTTATTCACGTCACCGGCCCCACTCAGCAAAGGAGAGTGGAGGATCCTCCCGACAAATCCCAGATGATCAATTACGAGTCATTTATGCACGCCGTAACCGGTAGGCAGTCCCTTGCCGGCTACCCGGCCGTGAAGTGGCAAGACGCCAAGATCATCCAGTCTCAGACCCTGACCGACGATCGGGTCGTCGATCCGACAGACGAAATGGACATCAGTCAATACCTGACTCACGAAGCCTCGATGAGACTAGCCGCCGTCGAGGATAAGCAACAAGATCCGAACTGCGTGAAAGGAGACGGTTGGATTATGTTCTTCGCGGCTCCATTTGTCGACAGGGACGTTGTATCCAAACCATTTACTCCCGTGGGTCGGTTGGCGACGCCCTACATCACCCCCGAAGATCACGCTCGCGACTTCTTTGATCAGTCACAGATGGATTGTCAACACACGACGGTGTACACACACAACCCCGTGCACAGCAACATGCGAAACAATATCAACACGATGTTTCTGTGGAAGAACAGGTTCGAGGATAGCGATTTCCCAGGCCATAAGTACGTCGCTTTCAATCCCACGTCTGCGGATGCCATCAAGGCACAAATCGACGCTGAGACCAGAGCCAGTCGCGTGCAACAGAATCAACAGTACGTCGACGAACTCGATATTCATCCGATAAACGAGTCTAACATCTCACACTTCACAGGCGTCGCATACCCGGTGTATTGCTACAGTTCACTGAACCGCAAGTTGGGAACTATGGCAACCGACGACATAAAGTTCGCGAACGGACACCGAGTGAAGATCATGAACATGGATGGGTCTGACTTCCTGCTCAACGGATCGGCAATGTTTGGCAAGTGGGACAACCAAACGTCTGAATACTCGGTCGATAATTGATGCTGCTGACTATTTATTTCACGCACCTTGGTGTGTATGCGTCATCTCTCTTTGTAGTGACTCCACATTTCATTTGGAATATGTCGTACATTAGCGGTATCGTCGGACGAGTTCCGTCTAACGACATCTACAACATACCCGACGCTTTGACCGGTGTAACCTCTACAGATTTTCCCACTGGCTTCATAAACGTCGCGACCACCTCTAACAACATGGGTAGCCTGACTGACTATCTCCAGAAGTATGATAAAAACGTCAGCGATGAGGAGGGTATGTCAGAATTTCTACAACTGTTGGACACGAAGAAGACGTTGTGGGGTATTCCAGAACAACAGAAGCGCAGAAGCGGAGTGTATGTCACCAGATACATCAAGATCAATCTGCTCAGGGCCACCGGAGTGGTCAACACAGGCGTCACTAATCTATCCGTCGGCGGCAAACTCTATCTACTACCAGCAATCGTTCCGTTGGCGAAAACGAACGTGTGCAATGTTTTCCGATACCTCGACTGCGATTACATCCACCCCATGATGATAGACGAAAACAACCTGAAGCTGTTGGCGATGGACCTGCTGGATCTGAAATCTACGAAAGACTTCACTCCTCACACCCACATCGCTCGCTTTATCAAGAGTAGGTGTCTGCACTGCATCGAAGATATCGACAAAATACTCACGTACATAACGTACATGCGACCGGTTGGTGTTATAGAGAGTAACTTCAAGTTCGACACAGCCGTCGTCCGCGTTGGTGGCGACTTTACGCTTAGAGTAAATGAATTCGGGGTGTGAGTGTACATATACAATATAATATACAATAGAATACAATATAATGACAATACAATACGATGTACGAATAATGGATACCGAATAAAGATAGCAAACTGAACGACAACTCATTGTTATGACAACTGTTTATTTCGTATTACACGTCTATGTGTGTGTTGTTGGTTGCTAGAGGCATTCGGAATCACCTTGGGTATACACGAACCTACACGACTTGACTCGTTCAAGCCGTTACCGGTACTTGATAAGAGAACAATGTATTAGTCCCAAGATTCATCGGACCATGCTGATTCGTCATCATCATCAATAAAGCTGCTATCGTAAGACGACGTCGATCCCAGGTGTGAAGGTAGGTCGTCATCGTCCTCTTCACAATCGGGGTCATCGTCTCTCTCGTTACTCGACCCCCCGTCAGAGTCAACATTACCCGTGAGAGTGGCAAACATTCTATCATTATGTCTATTACAATCTCTCCCGATAGCGCGATCTCGACGATCTTCGTCTTCTGACTCATCATCGCTCCGTCTCCTGAGGATAGTACTCATACGTTCGTCATGACGCTCACGCTCATTGTCGAGAGCTCGATTTCGACGATCTTCGTCATCTTCACTGTCGTCGTATTTTCCATCTGCATCATCATCATCATCCCAATCACCCATAGCGTCGAGGCGTTCAGTCAGCTTCTCGTTCTCCGATTCGAGAACTCGTATTCGTCGCTTATATGCGTTGGCGACAGTGTCTGGGTCCGGGTCACTGACTTCCTCATCTACACAGTTCGCACTAAAGTACAGTCTGCGGACGTCGTGCGTGTCGAATTGACATTTGCAGACGGGACAAGATCGGGACGTCGCTGGTTGCGTATCGTTTGTCTCCATGAGGGTCTGTATGCACGTATAGCCGAATACGTGACCGCACCGCACCGCACAAGCTTGATGTGTGTCGGCCTCCAACTGCTTGAAACAAATCAGACAGCGTATATTAGACGTCGTCTTCAACCGCGATAGCCACGAGAGGTGTATCTTAGCTTTCTGTAGTAGATCTGCGGCGGCTCGTCTCTTCCGACTCTGTTGTACTATATGTCGTGTGGGTCGACTCTGTCTCACCTGTCGCAGGCGTAATCTTCTGGGTCGGTGGATAGCCATGTCTGGTAATGTGTGTTGAAATGGTGTAAATGGATAGTTATATTTGAAATAGTCTTGACGACTGGTTGAAATTATCCAATCAAACACTCCGACACATAACGATGCTGTACAGTTATCTCGGTGAGGATAAAATCTGACATTTAGTGGTTGATAGTAGCCAATCATAACACTCCGACGCATAACGATGCTGTACATTTTATCTCAGTGAGGAGAAAACCTAACATTTTGATGGTAGGATGTTAGTAGATTTTCACGTTGCGAAGAAGACGTTTACAGTCGAGAGAAATACTAACATCGCGAGCGTCCGATTGGCCAATCGAAATTCCCCTGTGTTCAAATACACGAATTTCGTCCAGACGCGACTTGGTTTGTGTGTGAGACGTGCCTTGGTTTGTGTGAGATGGTGACGCAAGAGACCTCTCCCCGTTCATTAGGAGATGTTTGTAATCCAAGAAGCGAACGCTTCTCTGTATCCGACATGGCCACTGCGAACGATCCGAAGTTGATAGACGATTTGACGCGCGTCAACGAACTTGTCAGCGCTATAGACAACACGACTCACAAACTAGCCGTCTGTCCTGATGGAACACTGCTGTCGATTATGCACGACGGTGGATCGACTCCCGACGCTCTGAACAGAGACATCAACAACTGTCGCGAAATTTATGAAGCTGAAGCCAACGCGGACGAAAGCGACAAACCGCCGTCGGTGTTCACGGCACGGTTTAGAAAGGACATGATGGAGTATTTTTACCAAGCGGCTTCTCGACAGGCGATCGGCGGTACGCCCTTGACTAACAAAACCAAAGCGGATGAGAACTTTATAGACGTATTCTGTCGATCTCTTGTGCCCGGACTTCCGTCACTTAGAAGGCGTTTGCTGCGTCTGGTGGCCGACCGGAGGATCGCTTCACTCAGCCGGGATGACATCGATACATTTCTGTCGTACCGGTGTTCCGAACGAATGTGCGCATCAAAAGGATTGTGGGATGGCGTTCACGTGAACGACGATTTCAGTGTTGACGATCCCATACCACCACCGAACGTAAAGCACCCGCACTGGCTATATTACCCAGAAGATAACCAACCACGATATTGCACGGACGCCGTGGTGTATATTAAGGATTTTCTACACGACCAGTCATCACACCAATGTTCTGCGTGCGACGTGGATTACTGCATTCTGGACGATAGAGCACCCATCGATCTGTTTGGGTTACCCGAGACATTCCGACTGAACCAGACTATTTGTGCGTTCTACGGATTACATACCCCCAGCGAAAACGCCATGTCTATGAGCAGAAACGATATTGTAATCAGGAGAACCGAGGCGACCGACACGGACCAGACGGGGCGCAGAATTGTCAGATATTCGGTGCACAATCTGTCGACAGATTCGGTATACACGTGATCGTGACGTCATACACCGACAATATAAAAACTCTGCGCTATGAATTTTGTGTCAGTCGCGTTTGAACCACCGTGGTTATATCTTTCCATATTTCTCATATGCCTGGTTAGTCTCATTGTACTAACTGTACTGTTCAAGTGTCTGTATTATTTCACAAAGTGCTGCTGCTGTTGTTGCTCACAACCGCGCGCCAAGATATACACCGGGGATCCGTCAGCTCCGCCACGATATCCGCTGAAGGCATGAATAACGACGCATCAACCATTATATTACAAGACCCAGACACTCTCAACCTTCCGTTTGACAGCGCGTCCAACCTCAAAGAGGTCACCGGAGAATATCTCAGATTGTCAACGCTGTTCCATCTGGATAGAGAGTCGGGAAGTGAGGCCGAGCAGAGACACGTGTTCATAAAGATAATACACAAATTAGTACAGCCACACGCGTAGAATGGATCCAGCAACGTTAGCGAGTACGGACTACGTTTGTCTCAACATCTCGAGTCAGGTCGTTAGGGCTATCAACATTGACGATAAAGTGGTCGCGACTTACATCAACCCTACAAACAATTCGGATTTCGTCGTCTTCGAGGGGTCACAAACTATTCTGCACACGGAATGCTACTTGGACGTCAAACGCGCGACGGAAGCTGACTGTGCGGTAGCTCACGTGGGTGGTTATCGCGGACGAAAGAGACAACTTCCCGTAAACGACCGCCACAGACTCCCCTGCGAAGTCAAGAAGCCGCCGTTCAAGAGAGAACCCAGGTATAATCGCAGCTACGACTGGCCGTCGGATATTGATTGGGATGATGGACATATGTGTTTCGACACCTTTTCGCGTCATTGCGTATCACGATGCGCGAAGGACGATGATCAGACCATAGATCTCCTCAGAGAAATATACGCTCTGTTGGACGGATACGTGATCAACGACAGAGTATTGACTGTCGTCGTGAGTACGGTCCGACGGATAGGTAACAGGAATATTAGGAACACGACCAGACAGGCTGGCGAGAAGCTAGACAAGAAGAGCAAAAAGCAATTGAGATATCTTCTGGATGGAATAGCGGACAAACGCCTAACGACTATTTGTATGTGAAATATACCCGCATCTACTCGATACGTGCGTTACACGACAACCATGAGTTCTATATCGCAGAGGAAGTACACGGTCTACGATACGACGTCGTCTCCCGTCGAATTCGACGAACTGTCGATAGACGAAACGATCATTAGAACTGCGTGGGTGAGCAACGTGGTGGCGAGGGAAATACCTTTACTCGAGATATTCAACAAGTTCGGCAACGAACGCGTCATCCTCAAAGTGGAATTTGTCTCATCGATCAACGCATGTAGACTCAGCGTCATGGACAGTATGACGTACTCACACGACGTTCGAGACAGATTGGTGATGATTGTGTCGTATGGAGACGTCACCAGAGTCATCGCTAACCACGCAGGAGCCGTCGACGCTATCCTGTGCGCCTCTTATACCGACAACGGAGCTCTGACGGTGGAGCCGTACGTCATAACATGTCCATGGTTTCCGAAGTGGATGACTATACTCAAATTCTTTTGTCTGATCGCGCTGACAATCGTAATCACCTATTATTTCAAAGACTCCCATATGAAGGATTTCGCATTGATAGCGGCGCATATTATGAACGCCATTATGTCTCTGGTTTGGAATTGATATAACAACAAAATAAAATTGTACAAATGTAACAAAGCGAACAACGTGTCATTTGTCAATGTATGTTTATTCCGCATTTTTGTTATCAGTTTATATACACATTCTATTTGTTAACGTGATGACATTTACAGTTGATGTTGATCCAGGGTAATGAGCAAGGTCGGTTCGTCTCGTCCTTGTAGTTGTCGATTCTGTTCATCATAGAACCCTTGAATGAACACATTAGGTACGTGATATTGAACAGGCTGGTGAGCATGTCATCTGTGCCACCCTGCCTATTCTTCCCTGTGTACCTGCCGTTGTAGTACCTGTAAGTATCGATCTCTTTTTGGAGCAATTCAATTGTGCACACGTCCGGCGTGTACACCCCGAACTCGACAGTATCCGCCACCAATAATGTGCTTCTGTGCTTGTTGTTGAAAAATTTGGCCATGTACGCCACTATGTGCGACTTGTTGGATCCGAGCAAATAGCCGTACACGGGTCCGGCGCTTCTCGTGACGTCATCGACGTACGCGAAAAACTCGCAGTTCCTCTTGGATAACTGGCGGTGACTCGATGCGCGGTTTCGCAGATCTACCCACGTGCAATAGTTATTGCGGACGGCGTCCGGGTTGCTATTCCTCTCGATAGCGACGAAGAAATTACACTTAGCTCCACCGCTGTGTCTCACCATCGTCAACACACAACGACTATACATCTCTTCCATCACGTCGCACACGTACCCGATGTCTCCGTGTGACAGCAACTTCCTGTCCATGAAACACAGAACCATCTTCTTCGTTAGCTGCAGGAAGCGCACGCACACGAGCGCGATGGCCGACGTTCCAGAGGCGTGGTATGCGGGGTCGATGTATATCCAGTAGGCGACTTCGTCCTGTATTTCACGCCCTACACAGACCGTTTGCGACAAGGTTGCCAGATTTACGTACGCATCAGGATTGGATAGGTATTCGCGGAATTCGTTTGATAACACAGGTCGCTCCGATTGGATGGACGTCATCGTCCGATCGATATCATCCATCCGCACGACACCCATCTCATTGGTGTAAGTCTCCTTCGACCGCGTGATTAGGCTCTCGAAGTTCTTGCTCGTGCTGTTGTACGTATTGTGTCGGCTGGCATAAAGTATCTTGTAGCAGCCCATGTACTCGTTGCTGTACTGCGAGTGTTCGTCGTTCATGCAGTAGAAAGAGATGCGATACAGATTCATGTCTTCGCACTTGTCCCGCCACTCGGCCAGCATCTCCATGAGAAGTTCGCTCATAGTCACCACGGGACTGGTCACCCAGATGATTTTTACACCGTACCTCTGCGCCAGGGCGTTAATCACAGTGTAAGTCCCCTTCGGAAGGCAGTAGCTTTCGTCTACGAACACTATTTTCGGATCCACCCCCCTCACCGATGCGTCCCGGCTACCCGACCGACAGTTGAGTTTGTTCTCCCGACCGCTGTCGGTGAAACAGACGATGAGGCAATCTTCCATCATCCTCGTCGTGTAGCCGTAGACGTCGGGCGGGAACTTGTCAGCCAGGATCGTTTTGACTTCTCTCATCGTGTTCAGCACCAGCGGTTTGATGTGCGCCACGTGCAAAACATTGTACTTCGGGAGCGTCACCATGGCTACCGCCGTCGCTAACGTGATCGCGCGAGTCTTGCCCATGCCTCTGAGGATCACGGCGAACATCTGTTTCCCAGTGTACAGTCGACTCACCGAGTCTAAGCAGGCGAGGGTGAACCCGTGATAGTAGTTGTTCGATGCCAAAATCAGAGCGTCAAGTACGTTGGCGTTCTGTTCCACCTTCACTTCGTGAAATAAGGTCTCGTAGCCCACCGACTTCTGAAACATCTGATGAATGGCCCACTCGCTGTCCAGCACCGTGTCGTGGAAATGATACATGAACTGCGCGTAAGGTACCATATTCGTCAGCAACCCGCTCAACTTGCTCGCTCCCCTGGCCGCCGGAGACGCAGTGTTGTTCTTGTCGTCTATCTGACACACCTCTGTCGGTGGCTCGCCGTACAGCCTCCGCATCAACCTGTCATACTCCGTCGCATCGCCGAGAAGATCCTCTTCCTCCGTAAACGCCAGAGTCGCGTTGTACGTGTAATACGATTTGTTGGCCTGGCGTCCGCTCAAACTGTCGTAACACAACCTCTGCAAAAGGTACGAGTCGGCCTTGCGACGTATCATCTGTATGTTATCATCGTCAATCTGTCCATCTATGCCACCCCACACCCCATCACAGCTGAAGTATATGCTGAAAGCACACTGGTTGGGTGATGTTATGATCATCGTTGGCTCCGGAATGGTCTGATCCTGTCCACCAACACTCCCAATGATCGATATCGAGATAAATTCAGGTTCTTCGTGTCGCAGTACACATCCCAGTTGGGTTGAACGTAGGCGACGAGACTGTCGATTTTGTCGAGGTTGAGAATTAAGTCGAACCCGTCGTCAGTTCCTCTGTCGCTCGGTCCAGATCTCAGAAGCACTTTCACGTTGAATGTAGATTCGCCCGGATGTTGCGCGCTGAAACAAACGTCGTGAAATGCACCCAACCGAATACACCAATCGGACCTGTGGCGATTACGTGATGTCTTACTTTTAATATTATCTTCTTCGGGTGATGTAGAGCTCGAGCGCAGGAGCAGTTGTTGTTCTTTGTAAATCGCCGGATAGACATCGGGACTGAGCTCCTGCAACCCTCTCTTAAATATAAAGTCGACAGATAGGTCCATCGATCCGTGATACGACACCAGGTCGTTTGAGTAAAATGGTGTGCTAGAAAATCCGAACGTCTTGTGGAACGACTGTTTACCGCTCAAACATTCATCTACGGCTTTCAAAACCTGTGGGGATTTAATCATGGCGTACGACGATACCAATCGCTTGACTTTGTCGAAAGTCATCACCAGAACCCCCAGACATACGACGTAATGTGTATCAGTCGCGTAGAGATCGTTAACTTCGTCGATCAACAACACCCCCTTGAATGTCTGGGTCGCGAGACAACTGGGTTGCGTTACTGTCAACATGTCAAATCAGAATAATTCGTCACAATCACACTCAAATTTTCGACAATATTCACAAACAGACCCAGACAAAATACGTGTCATAGAATAGATACATGATAATTTTATTTCTATTTGGTTCAAATAGTAAAGCGTCCATCCATTTCGATCCAAAGATTCACAAATCTGCAAAGCAGATCGACCTTACATCTGCTGTGTTCATCCCTCACACAACCCCGCACGAGAACACTTGACAAATCTCTCGCTTTCACAACAGCAACGGTGGATCCTATTGGATTGTAGTTTAGTGGATTCATTACTGGGTGGGAGTTGTACGACGTCTCGAAGAGAATTCGTTGACCTCGAATGAGCTTCGCCGGATATCGAAGTCTCTGGAAAGTGTCTTTTGGGTCGCGTGATGTGTGATTGGCGAGTCCGAGATTCTGAAGGATGTTGTATGACAGCACGACGTACACGTCCTTTTCGGGGTCCAGCGGCGTTGATGGCTGTCTCTGTCCGAACATTTTGTATATATAGTGAATAGCGTACTCGTAATCCATCTCATTCTCAGTTAATTTCATACCATCCAATACGCTTGTCGGCGCCATAGTCAACGTGTCGAACAACACATCCCTGTAGATTATTTCGGTGACCTCGTAATCTGGCGTATCGAATGAACCAGCGAATTGTGTCGACGACGATACGCGAACGAATATGTCGTCTGGACAGTTTCCGGCGATGACATCGAGTTGGTCGTGTACTTTCATCGCCTCCACGGCGGCATCTCGGAACTTGGATGGGTTACACACAAACGTGTGACAGGAGCCTTGCTTGAGGGTGTACGTTTGTTTGTTCGACATTCTCGGGTGTTGTGATATGTTCGGCTACGAAATCCAATAAACATACAAATAATCCCAGGCCACGTTATACAAACGACCTCTGTCGCTGCGCCCACGAACAGAGTTCGTCGAGATGAGACGTCTGATTCTGTAGATTGAAACAAAATGAGTTGACCATGTTACTCACGATGCTCACGGCCGCATACGCATCGGACAAACCGTGAACTCTCACTTGCTCGCAGATGTTGTTGGATAACGACGAGTACGTCATCTCTCTCGTATGATCACAAATTGCGACGATGTCCGAGTACACATCGTCGGTAACAGGTGTCATGGTTGACAGGCTGGATATGGTATCGCCGTGATGATGGGGATGATGATGATGATGATGATATTCTGTGGGTGGCTGATTCAACACACACACGTCGTAACGCCCTTCCGTCTTGCGAGCAGCCAACACCTCCCAAACTATTGAACGGAGGAACGCGTGAGATAGTTTGTGAGCGTCCGTGGTCAATAATATCATAGGCGTTCGATCGCCGACGGTCATGCTGATAACGTGAAAACAATCCAAATATCTCTTCTGTTCGTTCATCACGTTCAATAAAAAGTCATGCGTCGCCTTCGACGCGTCGCTAATGTACACAGCAAATCTCCTGAATGGAGTCGTCGGTGTTCTCGGGTCCAGAAACATAGGTCTCCCGCGAAGCTCGGCGACAGCGTCGGTGATAATATCGCCTGACGACGACGCGATGATGAGATTCAGGACGTCGTTCTTCATCCCAGTCACTCTCTCGCTGAGATTGCGTATCGTCTGTCTTCTTCTATCTCGTCTGGTGCGACATCTTCTGTTTGTAGTCGACATGATTGATCGCCGGTGATATTACTAATTCTCGAGTATCAATCATTTCACCGCTACACAAATAATCCCGGCACATTTTCTCTGATGTTTCTCTGAACCATCGATAGGAGATAGTTTATGTTTGTGTACGTCGGATACATCATTTGCAGTCGTTTGGTTAGATACAACATCATCGGACTGTAGAATAACCGGTCGGGGGGGTTCACGAGCATCGTATCCGACGGTGACCACGTACCTCTGTGGTTGCTGTTGTGTGGATCGCTGGTGGCGTCAGGTATTTTAGAACTGACCTCCTCCTGGAACTCGGCACGATTTTTCTGATTGTCGTGTGTCTTCAATCTCTTTGACGTCTTTCCTTTGCTGTCGGGCTCAAATCGGCTCCTGTTAGCGAAATCACTTTTCGATTTCTTCGCGTCAAACGCCAAGAGGTACCTATCGCAAGTAACTAAATCCCGTAATTTCCTTTTCAACTTGTTTTTACCGCATATATGCGCGACCTTGAACATCCCGATACTCCGTCTATCCACCAATTCCTTCGTGGGTCGTTCCATAAACCAATATAAGTCCTTCTCCAACGAAGAATCGGTCTCGGCGCAATTAGATATTATCTTTTTTAACTTCGTCAAGCGTTCGTGTAGCTCCGACACATCATCCGGAGACACGTCGACACCTACTGACTCTCGGTGGAGGAACAACTTTAGACTCGGGATCTGGATAGCGGGAAAGTTAGGCACTTTCATGCACACATCGTTGTAACTGTCCATGACTGTGCTTCTGAAGCTATTAGTATCAATCACTCCATTTTGAAAGCTGTTGGTGTTGTACCGATTGTGAGACTGATCGAAGGGGGATCGGCGATCTACGTCGCAATACTCCGCGTACAAGGAAAAGTTCAGTAACATCAGTATCAGCATTCCGTCGAAACCGTGAAGGTTGGTGTTGATGGTATTCTCCGTCCTCAGCACCATATCCTCGTCAATGTCTTTGTACGCCGATCCAGTCATTGACGGGTTCTTAAATACCATAGTGACGAGAGATTTGCCCGGTATGTCATGTTCCAGCCTCTTATTGGAGTGAACACGCACACGCAGCACCTGATTACTTATCGGCACGCTCAGATGCAAATCGTCGTACGTTAGATTTTTACACACTCGTTGATCGTCCGCGGCTAGCCACCGTCTCCAAATTGACGTCGATGCGTCCTCGGTGCTATTGGTGTCGCAATTCCGTGTAGTGTGAGGCGAGTAAATTCCGACGAGAAAGAAATTCATCGTCTCACGAACGGTGGTGATATCGTCGCGTTGGCATTTTCTCGCGTCACAAGCCTTCCTGGACGTCAATGTATAATCAAATTCGACCAAGTCGGCTTCTGGGTGGTAGATGGTGAGGTAAGCGTTGAACGTTGCGATCGCTACGTTAACTCCCAGAAACGATTTGTGGGTGTCGCCGAACACGTCGGTTATTCTTCTAGTTATTCTGACAAACGTTTGTTTGTATATAGAAGGAACTCCAGAGGTAAATTCCAATCCGTCGATCGTCAGGGTGAAATTCTTTGTGAGAAAACGCACCAGAGCGTAAACCTCTACGGCGTGACGACACGATTCGTGATTTTCGAATCGTCTCCTGTGCAACCTGTGGGGGGTAAGTAACAACACTTGATCATTCTTGGTGGCCGAATCGACAGATATTCTGTACGTGCAATGATTCAAGAATGATAATAAAGGTTGACTAGGCGTCTCTATCGGCGAACCACCCGTCATCATCACGACAACGTGGTACGCTGGAACTGAGAGAGCGACACACACAGCGTAAGCGTCGGCGATAGCCTTCCCTCCGGGCGTATGGAGTATATTCACGATCGTGTCAAGAAGTCTGTAGGAATTATGATGAAATACGGACACTCTCTGACTGACATCAAGAAGTTGCGACACTGTGAGATCATACCCTCTGTAACCGAAGAAAACCCCATCGAGGTCGTCCAGACAACCAACGATAACGTTGACATGAGGAGGTGATAGTCTCAGAGACAGGTGGGCGGCCAACCTAAATTCGTCTTCCATGTCGTCCACTGGTCGAGTTCAAAAAAACGATGAGAGAACTATTTGACTGTTGCCCACTTTTGTGTTATTATCGCAAGAAAAAACGCGAGAGACTGTTGTGATGAACCGTGGATCGCACTTTTATATAAGGCGTCGAATCGGGTCACGTGACGTAAAAAAAATGCAATCCGCCCCCGAACTAGATACTACCGACCCGACAACCAAGACCACCGGCGGACAGGACCGCTCGAGAACAAGAACGATGTCTGCCGGAGACGTGGACTTGGGTGAGTCCGATTTCTTCGCAAACGTACCACTGGGGTATATAGAGTGTGATGAAACCGATGATTCTATGGACGACATTCATCGGGGCTACCCGAAGTTAATATCCAGAGATCACGAGTCTCAGTCTCCTACTCCGGCGTACACAAAGCTGACCCCACGCTACCCTTCACTTCCGAAGACGTATATGACTAGAGATGGCATTACATACTCTATGTTGACGACGATGTTCCTGTATCTCATGTTACTGCTGATTGTGCAGTTGTACGGATCTCCGGCGTCAAGTTTCGTCTATCGTTGGGATACAGTCCTGAACCATACTGCACCACAGAGTCCAAATCAATCATTCTACGGCATCGATATGTCCATGGTCTACACCGCGTTCTTTGGAATGGCCGCGACCATTACGGCTTTCACCGTGGTTTCGAGACCGATGTGGTTTGAAGAGAAGCTGTTGCTGGAAAAGATGATGTGGATCAAACACGCCATGCACTGCGTACTCTTAATGGGTACAGTCTTGCTTAGTGTCGGGATCGTCAGCACCACAGCTCACCTGCTTGGTGTATTCATAGTCATATGCGTGTACATGGCACCCGTCGTGATGTGGCGAAGAGGTCTCTGGATAATCGTACCTCTGGTCTTCATCGTGCTACTCATCCTATACGTTATCGTTTGTTCGGCAACCAACGCACTCGCAGTCGGAATATACTGTCTAATTCGAACACAGGGCGTTCGTCTCACGGGCACGTGGTTGTTTCTGTACATTGTAACCTTCATCGTGGGTCCTTTAGCCGCCATGGCGAGCCCTTACGTCATCTACAGTTTACCCGCCATGGGGATGAAACTACACTGGAAGGTTGAGCTAGCAGCTCACACGTTGGTGGAATTGGCATTCATGTTTCTATCCATCTTTACAGTCACGTTTACGACCATCATACAGACAAGTCAGTGATTTGTGACGCAAGACAAAAATTATGAAAGACAACTATTTATTTATTGTACAGCAACAACTTGGGGGGTTGTGGATCGTGTTTGATCGACAGACGAGATACATAACAGATAGAGATGTCGCCGAGTGGAATCGATACCGCTGCTGTTATCATAACGTGCGGAGTAACGGTCCTGACTATACTGACGTACAGTGTGATGAGCATCGTGTCGATATTCGTCCTCTAGTTTGGTTGGATCTTCTTGAAGAAGGATAAGATGGACTGTGTGCCTGGTGGTGGCTGTTTGCTCGCGCGCACCCTCTTCTTCTTCGTCTGAGTGGACTGTTCACCCATATTGGCATCGGACGCTTTTCTCTTTCTGCATTTACCGCCACCACGTCGTTGTTTAGATGGAGATGCTGTGGCGTACCCCCCGAATTTCTTGTACATTGTCTCAAACTTCATCAGCTTAAACGGACTCGTAGGCTGTTGCGCGAAGACATCTTGAAAATAATCCAACGTGTATATATCTGGGGAATAATCACCCCATATTAACTCCTGAAAGGGCGAACAGACATTCGCTGGATAGCATGATCCCAAGATCGTGATTAATTCTGTTAGTACCTGATGCTTGACTTTCATCTTATGGATCTTTCCATCGCACGACTGATTGTTTATGTCACACAGACTCCAAAACTCGTCGGGTTCCTGAGGTAGAATGGGCACCTGGTTCGTTTTCAGCTTCTCATACAGAATCGTCACTCCGTCTCTTATCAATGATTTTAAGAGACTATCCAACTTGCTGGGGCTGGGAACCTTGGAGATGTTGATTGTTACCGGTTTAGCAAACCTGACGCAAGGCATCTCATCTCTGTTGATCGGTAGCACCACACCTTCGCCGATTTGAACGTACAGGAGCGCTAGAACTGTCGCGTCGTCCATATGAGACGCGGTTAACTCTCTCAGCATTGCTAGAGATTCCTCTGTCAGTCGGTTGGCGGTCTTGTTGTTAGAACTCAAACCCTTCGTGTCTGGTTTCCCCGTGATGCAGTTGATGGCAGTATACTTTTTGGGACATGGTGCAATGTACCCAGCAAACGTCTTCTCGTTTTCAAACGTCATACCTTTTGGTGAGATGGTCGCGCACAAGAACCCATTCACCGCGTGAATAACCTTACCCGCGGCCAATTTGATGGATTTGACATCGGTTAAGTCGTCGATTGGGTAATTCTCGGCGTACACATCTCTGAAGGAATCAAAGGACATGCCGTAGTCACCCGCCTTCAACAACACATACATGTCTTCAGCATTCATGGTCGACATCTCAATAACGTCAAATGTGTCGTTCACGTACATCAAGGAGTCTGTATCGCCATTCACAATTCTATACCCTCTCTTTTTGAGTTCTGTGTCTGCTGCTAATAGTTCTTGACGACCACCAGCTGTGACAGTTGCTTGTAAATGTGCGTGGACTGTGGACCTGATTGTACCGAAATAGCTGTTGAGGATCTCCTTTTCTGCGAGGCTCATTGCTTTATATGCCTCTTGGACATCTGCTGGTAGTGATTGGTCTCCAGACAAGGTTTTGTGCAAAACGCGATTATCTTTCGACCTGCGGTACGGATAATTCTGAACTGCTGTTATAGTGTTCACGAAAAATACGCAATTTCTTCTGAGATATTCTGGATCATCCACGTGTTCTACCCAGTGTGTTTCATCATCACATCGCCTCGTCATGCTGTACTTCAGGAATTTGTTGGTAAATTCTGTGGCAGCAACCTTGAAGTTCGTGATGTTTCGAATGGTCATGTATTGATGGACGCATTGGATTACCGTGTCGAGGGACACCCAAGTATCGAGACCCAAGTTCAACTTCAGTATGACGTTTGGATACAGACTCTGGTAGTCGCCCACGCTCGTAATGTTTTTGACGTCAACGACAGACTTCTGAAACATGTTGATTGCCCCATTAAACGGTAACATATCTATCACAATCGTAAATTTTTTGTCTCTGAGTGTATCTATGAGTGTATTGAATATTACAGATTGTTGTTGTTGTCGTTGTTGCTGCGCATCCACATCTCGTCGCGGTGACAGTAAATCATCCAAGTTGCTGCGACGAACGACGCCGATTATTTCGGCGTGATTGTCTAACCAGAAGTTCATGTGGTAACTCATATCACCTGTATCCATGTTGTAATTGTCCTTGTATTCCTTCCACACTCCAGCCGGGTCTTCCGTTCTTCCAGACATACATCTCCGAACGTTGCAGAGGTACTCGAGAAATCGAACGAACACGGCTTTCGACGCATCGGCATCCTTACGGCCGGTTGGCTTGAATCTACAGAGTATTGACTCGAACAAGCGAAGGTTCAAACGTCGTCTGGTGACGTAATGAATGAACATCAGAGCATCCGCCGTCGTGTACTGCCTATCTCTCCTGTCTTTCTTCTCAGATTTTATTTCCAATTGTCTCTCAACGATCGCAGCCAGACTGTCGCGCGTCAGATCACCATCGAATACTGGCAGCGTTTTATACGTCGTATTACATTTACAATTACCATTGCAGAAATCAATGATGAGCTGATCGGTCTCTGGGAGTGTGCTCTGATGGCCCGTGGAACAAAAGTAATGCGACAGTTCGAACGTCACGGCCTCCCCCAACACTCTCTTTGGTCTCAATTCCGCCGGTTTGAGGAACCCCGTGGACATGAACTGCACGTAGCTCGTAGTCTTGGCCACGCAGGTCTTTTGTCGAGACATAGACACTGCGGAAGGAGTCTTGTTCAGCTTCTCTAGCTCCTTGTACAAACCAATCGCCTGAAACCAACTCTTGAAGAACAGGAGAGCTGTGGCTACGACATCCATGAGAGCGTACTGCCAGAAGCGTTCGTCTCCTGCGTAGTAGAGAACGGGAATATCAGCGTGTGACACTCCATCCATTTTTCCTACTGCGACGCCCATGTTGGCGCACGCAACGGCCAGACTGTGGTTATTGTGTAAGGGCATCAAATCGATGCTCGTTATGCTAGTCAACGTGTTGTAGCCTACGTCAATCGCGTCCTTCTTCAGCAAACCTTTGCAATGTTTGCCGGTCGGTCTCTGAAACGCAAACGGATCTCGGACAGGTTCAGTAGTCATTGTGTACACTAGACCTGTGAAGACGTTGACTCGATTGTGAAAGAATCTATCGTACTTGATCGGGTTCCGTCTCACATTCTTCAATTTACCCTCAAGTTCGTCGGCAACGGAAGCTCTGATCACGAATGGCGTGTCAAAATTCTCACTATTGTAACCCACCAGAAAATGCGCGTTGACGTTGAGGAAAACTTCCTCGAAAGCGTCGATGATCTCCGATTCGTTTGCGCACTTCAGAAGGGATACGTCGGGAAGAGTTGTCATCTTACACAGACCCCTCAGCAACCGACTCGTGGGCATAGGGGGTGTATCCGCGGTTGTGTACTCCCAACCGTCGGGTTTGCCGATGCTGAGCAGCAATAGTCTAATGAGTCGTTGTCCTTTACACACTCCAACGGTGATCGTTACAATACGATCGGGTATCTCTCGCTTCTCTCTCGTGACGTTGATCGTCTCAATATCGTAAACTAAGCTCAGGCACGACGTCATAAACATCTTGTTGAAAGCAGCGTCGCCCGTCATGTCCCCCCTCACGAACGGAAGCGTCGACGGATGCATAAATGTTACGTATTCTTCACACACGATTTTCTCTCTGCAGTAAACGCGTTCCTGTAGAGGTTCGGGGCAGTCGACCAACTCGTCCAATAACAGCCGTTGTGGTGGTTCTATAGGTATCCCGGCAGCTTCCCTCTCCGTCTGTCCTGGAAAACATGAACTGCACAACGGTTTGCCGTCGAATAACAATATACTCGTGCCAGTACCTCCGCATGTAGACCCCACGCATCGCATGGTGAGTGTGTGATATACGAACTCGTCGATGTGTTCGTGGCTGTTGTTGTAGAACGTCGGCACGTCATCGTCACCATCGCGTTTCTTGAGATACGAGTCGACCACTACGGCGTGCGCGTCAGATGCGTTGAGGAATGTGACGGGCGTCGCGTCGATCTCATTGAATCTCTGAGATCCACTCTGCACCTCGCCCATGATGTCGTATGTATCACAGTCAGCCACCTTCCATCTCTCGCGCCTGCTGTTGCCGCACTCAGACGCTCGTCGAACATCCTTGTAGATAGTATAGCCGGTGTACACACACATGACGTGTACTTTCTGGGATGTGATAAGTCGTCCGTCGTCGATTGGGATTCCCATCAGGCTCACGCATGCGACGTCGACGTCGTCCAAGTTCGCCCCAGCGCTCAACTTCAGGCTTTCTTTTAGCCTCCGACGCCCGCATTGTTTCGGCCATCTCGATAACAGATGATTGGCTTTTAGAAGCACCGGTCTTTTCTCATATATGTACAGCGATGGATACGGCATGTTTATCGTTTTGTGGACACGTAACACTTTCCATTCGTTTATGAAAGCGATCAAGCCGCGACTTGAATTTACGATGTTACATATTTTTGTCCTCGCGGAGAACAGACAACATCGTACTGTGTCGAACCAATCGGACGCCTTGAGTGTTACTAAATCACGTCACTGCAAACAAATCGTGGCGTTGTCACTCAGATCATAACGTTGCCACTCAGATTCGACCATTGATTGGCTATACCAATTTCCTGGTGAAACAGACATGTATCACAACGAGGAAATTCGCAACATTTGTCCGTCGATTGGTCAACCCTCAACATAACCACGAATAAAAACTCGACGTGTATCGATCAGATCCGTTCATACATTTATGGTGACAATTGCGATGGCTGAATATTTTCTCTGCGGATATCACATCAACACAACACCCAGCAAGCCATATTGTCTGTTATACTCAGACGTTAGGCATGAGTTTTCGGTCAAGCTACTACAAAAACGAAAGCGAAAGCATTGCGACGACGGACGTTGCTTCAGACACGCTTTTGTAAACGCCGACCCCCCCGACCCTTTCGCTTGGATCAGAGACGACGTCTTTGACAAACACCAAATTGTATCTGCATCAGATATCACCAGACCAATCGAAGGGTTGAGTGTCAACCGCAAACCTTTCATTCTGACCGAGACAGCCATTCAACAGTTGTTCCTGGGTTTACCATCGATTGCCGACGCCACAATCGTACCAACGCAGGACACCGCCTCCTACCAGTTGACTGAAGATGACGTCGTGACAAGATTCGTTTTCAGACAGAATTTCGTGGGTTCATTGAAGGACAGGTTGGTGGCTCATTTCCACTTCGTCAGGCCTTCTGACAGATCATTTGCCTACATGGTGCCGACTTCGCCGGAACACTTGTTGATAACGTTCGAGCGAGTGAACGTAACCGGGGATGGCGATGTATATCCGACAGGAGCTGACGACGTCATCAGGAGGCATGTAATCATCAAACACGTGATCCAGAGCCTGATATGTCCCTTCGTACACGTTGCCAGTAGCGAGTTCATCGATTTGGAGCTTGTGTTATCGCAAGTTTTACCGACCGGAAGCACAGGTAAAGGGGGGGAATTGTCGTTACCTGATCCCATCGACGACTCCTATTATCTGTGCGAGTCGTCCGGTCTGGCTTACAGAGGCTCTGACATGGTCAAGATCGACCCCGGCGACATACCCAAAGGAGTTGATGTCGTTGATATAACACCCGAAGGTAACGAAGGGCGGCTTTTCGAATTCAATGAATTGACAGTGACGAGAGGAGGTAGCGATGGTGACGCGTTGCGAGATGGCAACTGTGTGCCGAGAAGACGACGTACCCATCCATACACGCCACTCGAACTACTTCGATACATCGCATATAACCACAGTAACGCCGGGAGGAGCGGGGACAGATTCTTTACCAACGGTAGCGTCGTTTACAACACCAACGACAGACATCAACCGTTCGCGATTGTCGACTTCTCAAACTATTACGCAAGCGTCGTACGAGTATTCCAGCTCGACGAGTACATGACCAGAATACATAACCGATTAATTCGAGTGAGAGACAGACATCCGATGGTCAAGAGTGCCATAAACATTAGCATCGGAAAGCGTGAGAGATCATCTCTTCGTTGGTATAACCTAATGAAACAACTGTCTGTGGCTTTGATGCTCCACACAATTCGAATGAACGCATCCATGGTGTGTGGCGCGACGACGGATGGCATCCTATTAGACTTATCGGTGCTTCCAACGAAGGTGAAATACCCGGATGGGTTCTCAATGAAAGTCGAATTCATACCGGATACGACCGTCGGGATGGTAACCGTCTCACAAAGCAAGTACGCCGGAGTTGACGTGAGAACCGGCGAAGTCGTCCACCGTGGGTTCATCGGCCTCAGGACCACAAGTCACCCCGCGTGGTTCAGGTCTGTGTTGGATATATACGTGCTGGCGATGTTGCGTGTGGGTGTGGGTGGTGACAAGAACGTACCCGCCATTGTTGATGCGATGAAAGCGTCCCTGTCGAGTCTATTGTCGACGAAGGCGAAAGTGTTCGATTTGGTTTTGCCCGAGACCTCAACCTGGGATGTTTCTTTCACGGTGCAGAAACACCCGCTGCTCGTTTATTACTTTAACGATCTTCTGCAGACCAGATTTCAAATCTACGCCGTGATCGACGACAAGATCATCCCTCCTAAGTGCGACAATGTGATAGCGCTACCACCCACGATCAACGTATTCTGCGCAAAGCAGCTGGATGTCGATAAGTACGCGGACCTCATGGCTAGTTTGCTATCCAAGGTGTACGATTCTTTAACAGAAACTGACGCTGATGCAGAGGCTCAACAGGTATTTAGCGCTGCGAGTGATATGCTACGGACGCATATTTATGCGTTTCCTAAAGAGGAGTCTGTCTACCCAGGTGGGATCGGCGTTTTGCAATGTATGTGACTGAGCGGTCTCTCGTTGTCAGCGCTTTGGTGGGCGTCGTTGTCGTTATGGCAGCGGTGAGTCCGACCAATCGCTGGTTGGGTAGAGTAAACGACTCCGACGGATCTGTGTGGTTGAACTCACCAATCTCTCTCGGTGTGATGATGACTATAACATCGTGCGCGGTAACTTTGTGAAGTGTAAAACCAGCCTGAATGGTCTGGTTGGACAACTCATTGTGCTTGGACAACAGAGAGATCAGGCGGTTGAGGACGTGCTTGATTGCAACTAGAACCTGGGCGACTGTAAGAAACGGCCGCAGACCACGGCGAACGACCTCCACTTCGCGCTTTCGGAACGCGATAAGTGTCGAGCGGAAGTAGCGGATTGTAGAAATTACACGACGGATCTGCCAACACAGTTGAATGAGGTCAAAATGAATGTCACCGATGTCTCCGACCAGGCGGGGAGATCGTGGCAGATATTCAACACAACCCAAACACTCTACCACGAGACGTCGGACAGGTGCATGAGAATGCGTGCGTCGTGCGGAATCGCTTGCAGGCGACAGGGTGTGTTTGAATGCGACGCTCTGTACACGAGAAACAATGACATTACGACCACCGCTGGATGCGACAACTGCGAGAATCCCACATATCGCCATCGACGGATTAGGTTCCGCCCTATACGTGGCGAGAGCGACGTCGACAACTGCGAGGATCCCACGACCGCTGAATATCGTCATCGACGGATTAGGTTCCGTCCCATACAAGGTGGAGCCGACTCCCATGCGATACGTCATCTCGTCTGAAGGTCCGACGCATTCGTGCGTCACCGACAGCGACGACCTCGGAGGACTAGGCGCGTGTCGGGGAGAGACGCCCGACGGATGTTTCTGCACGAGAGACAGCATTGACGACCGGAGAAGGAGCGGTTGGGTGTCGACCAAGAATTCGTGCTGAATACTCTGGTCGACCGACACCTGTATCACGGACAGACGAATCCGGCGATGAAACGATCGATCACTCGGGCAATCACCTACAACGTTAGGTCTGTGGGAAGACAATACTTCCTCCCGTATTCTGGATCTGACAGACAGACGACGGGATGCCTAGACATTAGAACAATCGGAACATTGAATGAACACATAGCGCAGCCGAGACCCAGCAGACTGTCGCACTCTCTGCCAGCGGTAATGGAGGACAAAAGAAATGGCGGTGACAAAATGGGGGACCGCTTATTCGCATATTCTATGATCGGGTCTCTGTTTACTCTACAGGCCATGATGTTGTCAATGCAAATACAATCTCTGATGCAAATAATCATCTGATATCATCCATCTACCTTCATCTCTCAGTATACAACATATCATCTACCTGTCATCTCTCAGTATACAATAAACGAAATCATAATCCATCATTGTCATGTTCCCTGTTTTCAATTCACCAATTTTGTGTCTGTGGTATGGCTGACGTATGGGAGAGACATCTCGACCGACACACACAACAATTGGATTGTGTTAGATTCGCAGCCACCCCGCTCGCTCGCGCAATACAACACACGTACTACGATCCAGACGAACCAGTCCCCTGGCTTCGAGAGGTTGCACGATTGTGATGACGTGTGTGCTGGAAACAGAAACGACGGCATAAACAATATTGCAGACGTGAATGCCGCTCTGAACGATATTGACAATGTGCCAGTTACCGAAGAAGAATTTCGAGCCGCTCATCTCGAAAATTCTTATCTGACACAGTCGATGAAGTACATAAAGTGTCGTGTCGCCCCCAGAAAAAGAACATGTTTGCCGTGTGGGTGTTTAATTCTATGTCCAGGATGCGATGTCGGCCCTACGGGGGGTAGATGTCTAGGGTGCAATGAAGAACTGTTGGGAACGATCCACACAATTCTGTAGCGAAACTCTGTAGCGTGACCATGCAGTACGAACTTAAGAGACTGTCAACCTTTTAATAAGTGCAAACCCGCGCCTGGAGCTAGGAGTGTGTCGTTCGTTAGCTTGGCGCACGATGGTTTTTATCATTTCGTAAAAGACAATGGTGTGCAGGGCGTGCGATGTCATTACTGTTCATATTACAGCACCGAATTATCATCCGACGTCTTTCACAGTCAAGGACTATACAACCCTCACTGCGAGAAAGTCCGCACCCCAGCCAACCCAGTAACTTCAATACCACCGCTAGCTACACCGATATCATCTACGAGTACGCTAACACAGCCTTCATTCTCGCAACTAACACCAATTACGACGCCGCTCCCACGACCTCCGCTGATGATGACAACACCCTCACTCCCACGACCACCCCCCGATGATAACACACAGTCATTCCCTACCGATTGGGACGATACACGTCCAATCGAGGTACGCGATCTTGTCGATGCTGGGTTTTTTTCTTCTTCATATACGATCGGTGTCGATGTGTTTCCTGTCACGTCATACTGCGAGAATGGTCGCTCGGAGATGTCCCCTGGATCGGACACGCAAGATGCAAACCGACCTGCACATACGTGCATATGAAGAGAGGACATATATTCGTGCAGGTGTGCAAACGTCTAGATTGGAAATTGGCGATGGAGATCGTGATGGGAGAAGCGCGTCGATTCTGTTAAATCTCTCGGACATGATTTCCGAATCCCAACGCATCATCCGGTAACTGTCTGCTGTCATGCGCCGTCCAGACGCTTTTAGCAATGGGCTACCCGTATGACGAGTTCCGACATGTGGTTGTGCTGGCTATCATGCATGGAATAACTTTGTCGGCAGTAGAACTGCTGAGAATAGTAAAGTCTTTGGGTATCAAAAGTTTACGTCCTCTTCCAACCAAGAGGGACGGCGACACACGGACGGACAACGAAATATTATCGCATTCAACTCAGATTGTGGATCAGTGTATGTGCATGATCTGTGCGTGCGCAGTTGTTGATATTGGACACATACCGTGCGGTCACGTATTGTGCCTGTCGTGTTCTGTGAGAGTCTCGACTTGTGCTATATGTCGCGGTGACATCAAGGAGCGCGTGAGATTACGACTGCCGTGCTGACTAGACTATTTGTTACTGCCGCGCCTGACTATTTATTTATTTCTTTATTTGTGTCTGTGCGTTGATCGCGTGGACACATATCGACAGTTTTGTATCACCATGGCGTCCCCAGTGTCACAGTGTGAGTGTAGCTCGCACGAGACAGAATGTTCGTCTGCCACCGTCGCCGACGATCAACAACGGTGCGCTACTGTCAGTTGGAGAGACAACCACGGCTTCAATTTAACGGAAGATATAATCCCATCGGATGAAGACGACGTGGAGTTTGGGTACAGAAGTGACGACGACGACGACGACGACGACGACGACGACAATGAGCAGTGGGGCCCGTTGGATTTTGTTATATCAGACTCAGACACGGATGTGGATGATACCTGCGATGATGGTGACACCGAATGATTGTTGTGACGATCGATGTTAACACAACGATGTGATTATTTGTGTAGAGTTTGGATAATGTTAGGATATCGTCGAAATGTTTCCCTCTGTTAGCATACCCACGTTGATTGGTTGTTTGTATTCAATATAAGGTTGTGTAAAACAAATTTACAGACAGTCGACATTTCGTTCATCACAACGACAATAATGCAGTCCTGCCGAGCGCAAGATAATCCTATCACGTTGGGAGACTTTTTACCACAAGACGGGTTTCCACCGCCGCAGACGAAGAGGACTAGACGGAAGAGGAAGAGAAATAAGACTATCACGGCCGACAACGCACCTACGTCTATAGAGGAAAAGCAATCTCTGTTCGAGGGAGTTGAGAGGGTCGTCAATTCCTGCCGGAGACGCCCAAAGTTGTCATCGTCGTCATCACCACCATCACCGTCGATTCTGTCCCAGATAGCAACAAATGATTACGAGCTATTCACCCTGACAATTCCATCTGATGATTGTGATCAGCTCGTTAAGAACTTTGGGACGATCGAAGAAAAAAGACAGTATTTACTATCGTCGAAAAGGATGTGTGAAATCAATGCGAGACGACAAGGAGATAACTTGGGTTGTCTCGATGAAATCCGTGAACGGTTTCTCATACTTGAACTCAAAGATGTATTGCGGAAATGTGTTACCAGACGACAGCAACAAAACAAATAAACTTTTATGAGAAATTTATCTGACGTGTCTGTCTTATAATTGGTCTCCGATAAACGTTCGTGTCCCTACAAGCGAAAGGACATGCCTCTCGCGAAAGTAGATGAGATAAAGGGTACAACTGAGAAGGTTCGACAAGCCATAGAGGCGATATGGGGTGCGTACGACAACCAATCGCCGAGGACGACAGTCGAACAAAAACAGGAAGAGCTGGAAAAAACAGTGACAGAAATATTAGAAGAGGAGAGGCTGATGCGCATGTCCAAGGCTGGACGGCGCGCGATAATACGCACATCTAAAGTTACGTGGGTGTGACAACCATGATAATGTTCCCCATCATCGCTCTCGGCCTAGCCATGACAATATTATTCCCGATCAAGTGTCTGAGTTTATCTTGGTCGATGACTTTTTGGGCGCTATCGAAACTCCCGCGATTCGTCATCATTCCATTGTTTGCTTTTCTCATTAGAAACGTATTTTCCTCTTTATGGACGTTTTTCTCAGAATTCACGGAGGCAAATAACACTTGTGACTGTAGTTGGGGTTTCGGTTTCGTCTAGCCACGGCTTGTTCACCCACCCATCCAATATAATATATACTGAACAGATGGAGTGTTTCTTTTTTTACACAAATAAGAAGGAGACCCCCCACCACCACCACAAAACGACCACCATCGTGTAAACATTGCTGTCGAGCAAGCCATGGCTTGTATCGTCAGGCGACACTGCACATATAAGCTTATATACTATGTAGACCGATTTCTCCACATTTCTCCACAATTCACTTGGTCAAATTGAGATCATGTCGCTTCCAACAAAATGTATACTCTGCGACTGCAGACTATCTCAGACTGAACACCCTCCCGTCGCTCTGAAATGCGGACACATATTCGGTTCGTCTTGCCTCCACCTGATCAGCACTGAGTATTTCTCGGAGGCTAAGGAGTTGGAGCGCATCGAGACAATCAGCAAACGCACGGGACCAGAGTGCCCGCTGTGTCGGACAGAATTCAACATAGCAGAGACGACACAGCTGTATGTCTCACCATCAGAGGATACGGTCGCAGCAGAGAACGACGCACCAAGCAAACCGAATGAAGGCGCTGAGTTAGAGAACAATAGACTACAAGCCCGGATCGCCGACTTGGAGAGCTCCGTCGCAGCCAAAGAGAGCAGGATCATAAGCCTCTCAATAGAACTCGAGAACCTGCGGCGCGTTCGGGGGCATGTCAATAATCCTTTCGTAGCCGAAAGACCAGCTAATACCAACGCCTCTAGCTCCAGATACTATTGTATTGGCTGTGCGGATTATCATGTCCACACAGAGATTACGATTCGCAGAGATGATCAGGCAACAGTGACGATCGTTCTCGATGAAAGAGGAAACGTCGTTGCTCAGTACACCACTCCGCAACCCAATGCAACTCGCCAATCGACTCCGTCAACCACTCCGCAATCCAATGCAACTCTCCGGTACATAGCATCTGTTAGGAGATCCATGGACGAGGAAATAGAACGAATGGATCGATGGAGATTCATGGAGGAGGAGATAGACCGAATGATGGTGAGATCTATGCATCCCACCGACATAACACTTCCGACTCTGCAACCCAATGCAACTCGCCAATCGACTCCGTCAACCACTCCGCAATCCGATGTAGCTCGTCGGTGGACTTCACACAGTGACACGATTATGAGATCCGTGGACGAACGAATGATGGCTCTTTATAGTCGTTATGATATCAGCAGGAGATCCATGGAGACCATCATAACACTTCCAACGCGGGATATATTCCGTGATATACTGGCGATGGTGTCCGACATACATGCCGACCGTGCACTCACAACAACGAGATCGCGAGGTGACGAGGATGAGAACGCAGTTCAACCATCCGGGTCAGAGCCCACCGCGGACTAACGTATTCTCTTCCTGGCCACAAATAGTCTAGGCAGGAAAGGGTTATTTGTGTATGTTCGGTCAGACACCGGAACAGGTCTTGCGTCATGGCTGAGAGCGATTTTTCGAGAGCGGAGACTCGGGGCGAGTTGTGTCAGATCGCCGGCTGGTCAGATTGTGAAGCAGACAAAGACATAATTCGATTATTCAAGGAGAGTGATGCCAGCGATGGTGATTTCGTTCTATGGTATTGGATGGAGAAAAGAAGACCCGCTTTGTGTGTGTTGTTCACAGGGCGGATAATTACGTATATAATACACAGACGACATGGCGTATATTTCATCACAAAAGATCAAACGGTGAAACAAACAATGACTGAACTAATCAACTACCACCTCGAAAACGGAGTGCTCAACCTGACAGGTGGATATCGTGGTGGTCAACTGATCGAACTGAAACATTCACTTGTACAATAAGCAATAATTAAATAAATAAAAAAATAAACAAACAACTAACACAATTTGTCATTTTGTTAGATTTCATGATTTATTCTGTGAATTGTCTGTCCTTTGTTATTGTGTGTCGTTCAGTCGTCGTCACTGGCATCCAGACCCCTCGTCTGGACGATGGGAAACCACTTGAACGTTGGGTCTTGCTTCCTGAGACGCACGACAACCTGGTCGTCTTCCACCTTCCACCGGCTGAGGTCCGGGTTGACAAGGGAGTGAAACTTCTTGATGTCGAAGTTGTAGACTGTATGGTTGAGATCCACCTTCGTCTGCAGGGTCTCGGGTGTCAGCTGTATGGAGAGTGTGGCATTGTGTGGTTTGAGTCCTGGCGTTCTGATGAAGATGCCGAAAAATTCCTCGTCGAATGCGGGGTCTTGTGTATCCCAGAGCACCAGCGGGAATCTATGTTCGGGTTGAGTAGTTTCATTCTCGCTGGTGATGGTCATCTTCATCTGCTTCGCCGCAACTGGACAATCATCTAGGTCGTCTTTTTCTGCAGATGCGGCGGTAATAGACTCGCGTGTAGTCTTCTTCGGGACCTTTTCTAGAGTCATTCTGTATTCACTGTTACCCTCGAGACCAGCGCGGAACTTCATGGTTACCTCCATGATGGTGTGTGTGAAGTAGGAAGTATGTTCTCGACTCACAGACAGAAGATGAATGAACCAGTCATCAGAGCGCTGCGCGTATTTATGTAGCAGACGATGGTAGATTTTCTTCTCAATGCAGTGATGAGTTAACGACTCTCCATCCAATTCGTCAATTGAATGTGACGTATTCATTGGGGATTCCCACAGTGAGGCAACTGAGGTTGGTTTGTCAAATGTCAGCGTCTCTCCGCAGTCGACATATACGCTAACGAAAGACTGTGGTAATGTTAGAGAATATTCTCGGTGAGATTATCTGGTCACTTAGACGCGGTTTATTCCGGTAAAATGTTAGCGTTTGTCCGCGTTGAGAATACATGCTAACTTCGGAATACAGACTCAGGGACAAACGTGATGTAAACAGGATGCGATGTTAGAGAATATTCTCAATGCGGACACGTGCTAACGAAGGAATTCAGAATCGAAGGCAAATGTTAGAAATTTATCTCGGTGAAAATATCTGGTCACTGCGACGAGGCTTATTTAGGTCAGATGTTAGCGTCTGTCTCCAGTGAGAATAAATACTACCTTCGGAATGCGTGATTGACCACAAACAGGATGTAAACAAGGTCTGATGTTACAAATTTATCTCGCTGAGAATATCTAGTCACTAAGACGCGGGTTATTAAGGTAAAATGTTAGCGTCCGCTCACAATGAACATAGATGCTAACTTCGGAATGCCACAAGCCCGGTAATTTATGCATAAGCACTAAGAAATTGTAGGAGCAGGTGTACGCAAGGCGCGACTTGATTCAAGTCGAGGCTTAATAATATATAAAGGAATCTTTCGTTTCGACATCCAAACCAAGCCTCGGCTTGTTTCACACCCTAATAATCATCAACCCATTTTCGAGTGGTCGAGTATCTGGGCCATCTGAGGAATTTGCAGACAAAGTTCATCCTTTGTAAACCGTACTGAGGCAGATTTTCCGCTGCTGGTTTACCTGTTGATACCAGTTTGTAAAGTAGTCTTAAGTTTTATTTGAAACTGTCCGGAGTGAACGCGTGTTATCAGCGACTTGTTGTTGTTACCAGGGGTCTGT
>JAOWAZ010111061.1:0-23582 GCA_028565935.1 Goniobranchus fidelis
TTAATGGCTGTTTCGCCTGCCAGTATGTAATAAATCAACGAAAAGAGTTCCTACAACTGCAAAAACGTTTACGAGTGAATAATATTGTGAATGATAATAACCATCGATCTGGTGATGTAATTGAGAAAAGTAAACAGTGGACCTTTTTACGGCGTGTTTTCACTGTAAAGCTGCCTCAAGTATCAAATGTCGAGGGAACGTTTCATTCTTTTCGTTGTTTTCTTTTTCCTCTTGTTTTCTTTTTTTTGTCTTTAATTTTTTTTATAAAGAAACCCCAAGCCGGGTGATCAAGGCTTACCGTGAATTTTTTTCCGGATATCAGGTCGATGTGGATTCGGTGCTGGCCAAAACTTTTGAGGAAATTCCCTATAAGGATGAATTGGTATTGGTGAAGGATATTCGGGTGGTTTCCTTTTGTGAGCACCACATGTTGCCGTTCATCGGCAAAACCCATATTGCCTATATCCCCAATGGAAAAGTGGTGGGCATCAGCAAGTTGGCAAGATTGGCGGACGCTTATTCAAAAAGGCTCCAAACCCAAGAAGCGCTGACCGACCAAATTTTGCAAGCGGTGGAAACCAACCTGAAACCGGCCGGAGCCGCCGTGATGCTTTCGGCGCATCATTACTGCATGAGCATTCGAGGTGCGCAAAAACACGATGCGCAAACCATGACCTCTCAGTTTTCGGGGAGATTCAAAACCGAAAGCGGATTGAAAGAGGAATTTTACCGTCTGATCCGCATGTAACTCTTACCTCACCCCCTACTCCCCACAGTAAATCCGCAAAAGCAAGCCGGAAAATTTTGAGATTATTTTGCCGTACAGCAACAAAATTTTTCCCGCCGTTATCAAGCGAGTTTGCATCTTATGGCTATTCCAATATGGAATTTGCGGTTTATTATCCAAGTGGCAATTGAAGCTCAATAGCCACTCATGCTTGATTATTTTGCGTTGAAAATCTGTGAGCAAGGATTTGCGTTTATAGCGAAGCTTTGGGTAAATACCCCGCCGCTTGCGGCGTATAAATAATAACTATGCGAGCAATAGCGAGCAAACTCATTGATATCCCGTAGCTTACTGCGGGGTAGTTCATTAAAGGACAGTCATTTTATAAAAAATGGCTGCCCTTTAATATGTAGAAAATTCTGCATCCTCATTGGAATGATTTACCTGAGGTTGTTTAAGAAAAAAATAAAAATAGATCGATTCAAATTCGGCAATGGGTTTCGGAACATTAATTTCATTTGGTTTTGCATTTGAGCCAATATAGATTTTCAATACTGGGCTTGGCGTGTGTTAAAGCTATTTAAAATAAGTTTTGGAAATAGAAATCCGGGAAATTATCCGTATGAGCATAAATTTTATGAAATTTTTCAAGGGTCATTCTCCATGCCTCTCTCATTTCTTCGAAAAAAAAAGCATAGGTTATGGTCAAAATGTTTGATGAGATTCATATCATTGATATATTTGGGAGAAAAATTGTATCATTCATATCAATGGCATGAAATATTTCTAAAAACTGTTACTTATTTGATTCTTCGCTTGGTTTTCAACTCAAAGGCCCGTAATTCCAAAAAATAGAAAATGGGAAATTATTTTGACGCATCCTCTTGTTTTTCTTGGGAATTAATGAGTCTTTTCTTGACATTTTGTTTCAGGGCGTTAAGGTAAAGTCTTTTTTTAAAACGCAATGCCGAAGGTTATCCATGCAAGTCAAAGAAATACCCAAAGTTTTTCATGTTGAGCCGGTTCAATACAATAATGTTTACAATCAGCAAAACTTCAAGACCCCTTTCAAGGAATTGATTCGCTTTAACAACAAGCATAAATCAACCTATCACAAATGGGACACTACCGAGGTTTATAATTCAAAGCCGTTTGCGGACGGTTTTTTGAAATACGACTGTTAGCGGCTTGAGTGTCGGGACCGGCTTGATAAATCTAATCTTTCATCCTTAATTTCCAAGAACGTTAATCATGAAGAATCCTGTCGGTTTTTTTGAAATTTTTGTTGATGACATTGAGAGAGCAAAAAAATTTTACGAATCGGTATTTGGCGTGAGTCTGGAAAAAATGGAAGACCCTACTGACCCAACGATCGGCATGTGGTCTTTTCCCTTTGATTTTTCTCAATACGGGGCTTCGGGGGCCTTGGTAAAAAAGCAGAACTGCTCTCCGGGCGGTAACAGTACGATTGTCTACTTTGCGTGCGAGGATTGCGCCTTTGAGGAGTCAAAAATAGAAAAATCGGGTGGTAGGATTGAACAGTCGAAATTTTCGATTGGTGAATACGGATTCTGCTCGCTTGCAGTGGATACCGAAGGTAATAAATTTGGTTTGCACTCTGATAAATAAGCGTTTGAAAGCCATGCAAGGAGCTTGGCCAGTGCCTTAAACCCAGATTCTTACTGATTTTTTCGGTCTTTCAGCAATTTTTTAACCTGTTCCATCACTTTCTCGGCAAACTCGCTTTTGGCGAGTTTTTTTATTTCCCGCTCTTCTTCTCCATCCCAGATAATCCCCGCATTATGTTCGGCGGAAAAACCTGTTTCATTGCCGGAAATATTATTGGCCACAATTAAGTCCAAATTTTTTTCGATGAATTTTTGCTTGGCGTAATCCAAGAGATTCTCGGATTCGGCGGCAAATCCCACCAAAACGGGCCTTTCTTTTCGGTTTCCCAAAGCTTTTAAAATATCTTCGGTCTGCTCATATTCTATGGACCAATCGCTGTTTTTTTTGATTTTGCCTTGGCGCCTTTGCCGTGGCCGAAAATCCGAAACGGCTGCAGCCATGATGATGCAATCGGAATCCTGAGCATGGCGAAAAACACAATCCGCCATTTCTTTGGCCGAAACCACCGGCACGGAATGAATTTCGGAAAACGCCGGTAAAAGGTTTGAGGCATTTACCAGAGTTACTTCCGCCCCACAAAGATAAGCGGATTCAGCAAGGGCGATTCCCATTTTCCCCGTGGAAGGATTGGACAAATAGCGAAAATCATCAATGAATTCCTTGGTGCCTCCGGCGGAAACCAAGATTTTTTTCCCCCGCAGATCATCGGTTCTTCTGAGCAGGGCAAGGGTTTCGGAGTATATTTTGGAAACATCGGCCAATCTGCCCACGCTGTTGGTTCCACACGCCAAGAACCCTGTTTGCGGATCGATGACCCGAACGCCTCTGGAAAGAAGCTTTTGCATGTTCTCCCTTATGGCCGGGTTTTCCCACATTCGATCGTTCATGGCAGGGGCAATCAACACCGGTTTGTCGGTGGCCAAAAGAATAGTGGTCAACAAATCATCCCCAATCCCGCAGGCAAATTTGGAGATTGTATTGGCCGTGGCCGGGGCGAGGAGAACCAAATCACAGTCCTGTGCCATTCGGATATGGCCGATTTCGTGTTCCTGCTCGTAATCAAAAGTATCAAGGCCGACTTTATTGCCCGAAAGAATTTGAAAACTCAGTCCTGAAACAAATTGCAGGGCGTTTCGGGTAAGTACCGTTTTGACCTCAAAACCGCCGTCCACCAGCAAACGGCACAATTCCAGAGCTTTGTAGGCGGCTATTCCGCCCGATACCCCCAAAAGGATTCTTTGGCCTTTCACGTTGAAGTTGGTTGAATAAGGGTTTAAACGTCAAAAAGCGGTCTGGAAAGATCGTCCGGAACCTCCCTTCCCAAAAGCATGTGGTTGGTGCCGGCTATCATGGACAGATTGTTTGGGTTTTCACTATCCAAATCGCGTAAACGATAGTCACCGCAAAACTGCGGATCGAAAACCACACAGGGAACCGGGTTCAAAGAGTGTTTGGTGCTGGGTTCCGGATTGCCGGTTTTTGGATTGGGGATTATCATTTCATCCGCATTGCCGTGGTCAGCCAGCACAATCGCAAGTCCGTTATGGGCTTCCAAGCATTTGCAAATTTTTTCCAAGGCACTGTCCACCACTTCCACGGCTTCAATAACGGCCTGCATGTTCCCGGTGTGCCCCACCATATCCGGATTGGCGAAATTGATCAGGCCGTATCGGTACTTGCCCGAGCCAATCAGTTCCACGGCTTTCTCGGCAATTTCGGGGGCTTTCATGGCCGGTTTCAGTGCAAATGATTCAATCACATCTGATTCTATCAAACAATAATCCTCTTTCGATTCATCCAACGGAAGCCGGTATCCGCCGTTGAAAAAAAAAGTTACATGCGGAAATTTTTGTGTTTCGGCCAATCTGAATTGGTTGTAACCCATTTCCAACAATCTTTTGCCAAAGGGGTTGTTTACCTTGGGGCCGCTGAACAACCTGTTTGCGGGTTGGTCGGTGTCTTCATCGTAAACCATCATTCCTGCATAAGCGACTTTGGGCCTTCTGGCTATCGGAAATTCTGAAAATCCCTTTTCGGCAAAAGATCTGCTGATTTCTATGGCTCGGTCGCCGCGAAAATTGAAGCAAAAAACCACGTCGCCGTCCACGATTTTGGTGCTTTCCCCGTTATTCCCAACCAAATTGAAGGGGGGAATGTCCTGATCCACCAGATTCGGGTTTTGATGCCTGAAATATGAAACAGCTTCGTGTGTGTTTCGAAAGTAATTTCCCGATTTTCCTTCCACGTGGGTTTCCCAACCCTTTTGAACCTTATCCCAGTTTTTGGCCCGATCCATGGTAATATTTTCCCGGCCGCCGCCCGAAACAATGCGGTAATCGTATCCCGGGTTGGCTCTCATGATTTCGTCAAAAACCTTCTCAATTCGTTCAACATAGTCGAGGGCGCTTTGAATGGGAACGTCCCGGCCATCCAGCAAAGCGTGCAGGCTAACCTTACCGACTTTGAAATAAGCGGCCGCCCGCACCAGAGCTATCAAATGCTCGATGTGGCTGTGCACGTTTCCGTCCGAAAGCAGGCCAATTAAATGCAAAGACGAACTCGAAGCCCGTTGCATCAAATCTTTCAGCAAGGGCATTTTTAATAATTCGCCCGAACGAATGGATTTATCGATCAACTTTGAACCCTGATCCATCACCACGCCTGCTCCAATGGTAAGGTGCCCCACTTCGGAACCCCCCATATCCTTGTCCGAAGGAAGCCCAACGTGTTTGCCGTGGGTAAGCAAAGCCCCCGAAGCATAATTTTTCCTCAAGAAATCCATGTATGGGGTTTTGGCCAAATGGATGGCATTGGTTTCGTTATCGGGGCCAATGCCGTAACCATCTAAAATAATATTCAACAGAGTTCCTCTGTTTTTAAAATGGTCGATTAATTTTCTATATTTGTTCATTCAAGAATCCGGGGGTTATGTTTTGTATAGAGTGATATTATCACCAGTGTTGGTGAAAACATATTTTAAACGGCCCAAAAAAATATGGATAAGTTAAGAAAAAAAATCCTCTCAATGCCCGCATGGTTTTAATAATTGGGGAATCGCTTTGGAAGGTTGGGGGCGGAATGCCGGGGAGTGTAAACGGAAGAGGTAAATGGAAAGTCAGCCTTTGACGACAACCCGATTTTGCAAACAATCCTGATAATTTTCATTCAGTTCTTCAATTTTCCGGGATTTGTTTTTCAAAACCACTAAAATTTCCGCAATACGGAGGAGGTGTTTGGCGGGGATGTCGCGGAAGCAAAAATCCTTCATTAGTTCATCGCCGATCTGCTTTCCGTTGGGTAAGCGTTCCGAGAGATTTACGTTTAAGTAGCTGGAAAAAACGATTGCGGCATACATTGCGTTGAGTTTTACGCTGTCATGTTCCAAAACGTTGAAAGGCTTGTGTTTGTTCACCCAATAGGCCAAAAAAGCCGCATATTTCTCGAATGCCAACCGTTTTTGCCACGAATCCGGGGGTTGATGAAATTTTCGATACTTATGCAAATCCATTACGCAATTTCCAACGATTTGGTGTAGGCACTTTCTATTCAGAAGATTTTTTAATGGCTTGGGATTAGAAATCCCATTTCTTTTGACGATTGACTCCAAGCTTTCAGCCGAAGCAAGCAGGTGTCTGAAAACTCCCTTCACTTCGTTTATATACAAATCGGTGCCTATGTAAGTACTCCATTCGGTTTCTTGAACTTTTTCCATTTTACCTAAATGTTCCGAATTTGCCAGTTAGAGCTACGGTGGACAAGCCTGTTAATAACAACGTTGTCGAAAACTTGGGGAAAGAGACTGTGATTGCGTAACTTGATTCACTAATTTTTTGAAGAAAGGTAAAATCTTCAAAAAAAATGCCGTGAATCGTTGTTTTGTGGGAGGGGGGCTATGGCTTGGCAACCCAATCGCCATGCCTGAAGGAGTGGGCGGTCACTCAAACGCCAAACACTTTTTTTGCGGTTTCCGAGAAAAACGAATCATTCTCAACATTTTTAAGCCCTTGGGCGGATCTCTGGGCCAAGGTTTCCTCGGGTTCGCAGTTGTCGTTTGGTTCAAAGTCAAAACTTTGTTCAAATTCGCTGAAAAGGATTTCCACTTCCTCTTCAAGGACGTTGCTTTGCTTTTGATCGAAATTCTCCATTTTTCCTTTTATCAGTTTTGCCAAAAAAATTGAAAATCAAAACAAAATTTTAACCCTCTATCAAGAGAGGATTTTAAAAAAAAATCTCCGTTGAAACACAAAAACAAATGTTGAACGGCGAGATGCCGGTTTTTATTCCGACATTCATTAAAATGAAACACGCTCAAAAAAAAATGTATAACTCTACAGATTATCTCCTATTTTGACAAGATCAATCCCAAAAAGCGATTAAGGGCTTTGAACGCAAAAAATATGCAACGGCAAAGACTCAAAGTTCTTTTTGGATTTAGGTCAATTTGGGATTACGGAACTCGCCCGATTTACCGCCGGATTTGAAGTGCAGCCCCAGGTTATGAATGGTCATAGTTTTATCCACGGCTTTGCACATGTCGTAAAGGGTCAGGGAGGCGATGGAGGCCGCGGTCAAGGCTTCCATTTCAACGCCTGTTTTGCCGGAGTTGGAAGCTTCCGCCCTGATGAAAACTTTGCGGGTTTCCGTTTCCAGGCGAATGTCGATGTGAACGGAATCCAAAGGCAGGGAGTGACAAAGGGGAATTAAATGGTGGGTTTGTTTGGCCGCCAAAATACCGGCGGTTTTGGCGATGGAGAAGGCATCGCCTTTTTCCAATCGGTTTTCGGCCAGAATACCGCAAAGCTTTTCGCTAATATGGATTTCCGCACCGGCTATGGCTTTTCTTCGGGTGACGGATTTATGCCCGACATCCACCATTTTGGCTTTGCCGGTGTTCTCGTCAAAATGGCTCAGTTGCGTGCTCATATGGCTAAACCGTAATTTCTTCGGTCCAGCCAAAAGAATCCTCCAGATCGCCCATTTGGATGCCTCTCAACTTGTTAAACAAATCGGTCATCACCGGCCCCCAAGATTTTCCTTGGTCGTGGAACCGGTAACTTTTCTCTTGGTGGAGCACTTCCCCCACCACCGAAATGATGGCGGCGGTGCCGGTCAAGCCAACTTCGGTTGCGTTGGCCAGTTCTTCGATCCGGATTTTTCTGCATTCGGTTTTGAGTCCCAAAAGTTTTTCGGCAATCTCCAATACCGAGCGGCGTGTAATGCTGGGCAATATGGATGGAGAATCGGGGGTGGCAACGGTGCCGTCTTCAAAATGGACTATGATGTTGGCCGATCCGGCTTCGTCCAAGTAGCGATGTTCCTTGGCGTCCAAATACAAAACCTCGGTGCCGCCCTGTTCCCGCGTCTGCTTGGCCAGCAGGAAACCGCTTGCGTAATTGGAGCCGGCCTTAAACCTTCCGGTTCCTTTGGGGGCGCTTCGGTCTTCCGGGGTTACGATAAGCTTGGCACAACTTCCCGAAAAATAATTTCCGACGGGAGAAACAAACACTCGAAAGATACACTCCTTGGCCGGATTCAGGCCAAGATTTTCTCCGCAGCCTATCAGCAACGGGCGTATGTAAAGGGAGGCCCCTGAACCGTGCGGAGGGAGGTATTCCCAGTTTCTATGGACTATTTTGCGTATGGTTTCCAGAAAAAAATCCTCGGGCGGACAAGCCAACATGAGCCGTTCGGCGGTGCCTTTCATCCTTTTCCAATTTTCCGATGGTCGGAACAGCATGATGTTTCCGCTTTTATTTTCGTAGGCTTTCATTCCTTCGAAACATTGTTGCGCATAGTGCAAACACTGAGAACCTTGGTGAAGCTCTATGGTGTCTTCCTTCATCCACCTTCCTTCGTTCCATTCTCCGTTTTTGTAATGTGCCTGAAAATGACAACCGGTATTGATATAATCGAATTTGAGTTCCCCTTTTTTGAGCTTGTCGAGAAGTAGCGGGTTTTTGGTTCTGTTTGTAGCGTTCATGGTGCTTTTGGGTGGGGCTGAGGCTTGTGGTTTTGGGACGACTTGTTTATCACTAATACTTTACCGTTTATTAGAATAACATGGATAAGCCTTACCGACGTCTTTGACAATCCGCACCCATTATTATGCAGAAACCTCCCCCGACAATTCAGACATACAGCCGGACAATTTTCCCTCAACTTTCCCCCAAACGGTTCCATGAACCATGAAGAGCAGTTGGCATTGCCAATCAATTGCCCGATATGCAAAAAACTGGTTTGGTACGGATCCGAGCCGGCCAGCGGCAAACGAACGATTTTTCAGGCCGAGAATGAAAATCTGACCACGCACGATTGTTTGAAAAACCAAGGAGAAGATTACTGGAACAAAAAAATATTCGCTCTTCTGGCGGATATTCGCCCGGATAATCTGAGATTGGCCGGCAAGATAAAATGGAAACCCTCCAAGCTTGCTTTGAAACGCCATCCGTTCGCCGTGGTTTCCAAACAAGAGGCAACGACCGAGGAGGGTGCCAAAAATTCATTACACGCGTTTGGCTTGGACGGCAGAGGTTTGAAACTTTTGATGAAGGAAAAATGCATTTTGCCCCCCTATTCTCTGATTCAATTAAAAAATCCGAAAAAAACCTCGGACGGCAGTTTCAGGGTTACCCAAATAGAGAAAAAGCCGATTCCGTTTTCTTTGGCCAAGAGCAATGAACTGTCAGAGGAAATCTGCGGATTGGTTTTCAAAGCACGGGATGCCGAACAATTGGAAGTTTTTTTGGAAAGGGTACTGGCCAGACTCAAAAAATCAGCCGCAAAAATAATCAATTATCTGCCTTTGAAAAACGAAACTTCCGAAGCGGGAATTCTTTACTGCGCTCAAATCAACATCGTATCCGAACAGGGAATGTCCGCTTTTTTCAAACAGTTCGATGTTCCCGAATACATCCATTTTCAGATTCTCCAATTGAGGCAATTGTAAATTTCACGGAGCATGAAGGAAAATCCCTATAAAGTTCTTTACGTTGATCCCGTTGCACCGCAAGCGGTTATCAAAGCTTCTTACCGAGCTTTGATCAAGGATCCCGAAAATCACCCTGATTTGGGTGGGGATGCGAATAAAGCCAAAGTTCTTAACGATGCCTATTCCACGCTCAGCGATACTTCCAAAAGAGCCGAACTTGACCGAACATTGGAACATGAAGAGGTCAAAAACGAGCATCGCTTTTTTGTGGTGTGTCAAAACTGTTATGCGGTCAACGAGGTTCCGGCCCCCGAAATGGTTTTCAAAACCCAATGCACCAAATGTCGGCGACCTTTTATTTTGAACGGCGAAGGCCGTTACGCAAAGTCCCCCCCCCATAACCGCGCAAAGCCCCGAGGCGGGAAGCCCTCCAAACAGAACAAAACCCCGCCTTCCGAGGAATTGGCCGTTTATCTTTATGAGAAAAAGCTTTACACCCGCGCCTTGGAAGATTTCATTGAATTGAGCAAAATCCATCCCCGCAACGTTCATTACAGCTATATGGCGGGCATGTGCCATTATCGCATTCACCATTATTCCGATGCCAAATATTTTTTTCTGAAATCACTTAAGATCGAGCCGAATCACTACCTATCGGCACTTTACATGGGAAAAACCTTGATGAAAATCAACAAATTCGCCGCGGCCATTGATTATTTCCTCAAAGCCACTTTGCTCAGAAAAGACTTTCTAAAACCTAGAGCCTTGATGGGAGCCTGTTATTTCAAGCTGGCGATGTACGAAAAGGCTATTGCCGTTTTGAATGATGTCGTGGGGAAGGATCCGACTTTGGATCAGGCGATTTATTTTCTCTCGATGAGTTACTACAAAAAAAGGGAATTTCTCAAAGCCCGCTCCTGTTTTCAAATCTGCCGCCAGCTCTATCCCGAAAACGAAAAAATACCCGAAATGCTCCAACACTGCGAAAGGCACCTGAACACCGCATGAACCGCCCCAAGATTATTTTGTTCGTTTTGCCATGCCTGTTTTACGCCGCCCTTCTTTTTCCAGAAGCGGACAAACGGGCGTTGGAGATTCAAAAACTGGTTTCCAAAGGCGTGGTGGTTTTGAAGGATGTGGACGGGCAAACCCTTTTTCAACACAAAACCACCGAACGCATTGTCCCCGCCTCCATCCAGAAAATTCTTTTGTCCCAGTTGGCAATCAGATATCTGGGGTTGGATTACCGTTTCAAAACCTCCTTCTTTGTGGATTCCCAAAACAGGCTTTACATACAGGGAATGGGCGATCCCTTTTTGGTTTCCGAGGAAATAGTTTTGATTGCCGAGCAACTGAAAAAACTGGGCGTAACCCGTTTTGCGGCTTTGGTGTTGGATGACAGTTTGTTTGAGGATGAAAAATTACCGGGTCTCAGCAATTCATCCCGTCCGCATGATTCTTTGAACGGCGCGCTGATTGTCAATTTCAACACCGTTCTGGTTGAAAAGGACAAACAAGGCAGGGTTTTGCAAGGCGAGCCGCAAACTCCTTTAACGTCAACCGCCCTTGAGTTTGGAAAACGGCTAAAAAAAGGCACCAAAAGAAGAAAGAATTTGGGAAATGATTTTACGCAAAATTTAAAATACGCCCATGAGCTTTTTTTGGCGATTTTTGCGAAAAACGGTCTAAGCTTTTCCGATGACGCTTTTTATCGGGGAATCATCCCCAAAAATTTGAAACCCAATTACATCCATTTCAACTCAAGAAATTTGGAAAATATTCTCCAAGGACTTTTGGAATTTTCAAACAATTACATTGCCAATCAAATCATGCTGGTTATGGGGGCGGAGGTAAACGGTTATCCCACCAACCTGAAAAAAGGTCTGGACTCCCTGAATCAATTGATGCGGGCGGTTTACGGTTTCAAAAAAAACGAGGTGATTTTGGCCGAAGCCTCTGGAATATCAAGGGAAAACCGAATCAGCTTGGGGGCTATGCTCAAAGTTCTGGATTTTTTTCGGCCTTATGCCTACCTGATGACTTCCGAGGGAAACGCCATTTTTAAATCGGGCACGCTCAAGGGAATTTATAACTATGCGGGTTATTTTCAGATGGAAAAAGGTTTGCGTCCTTTTATTTTGCACACGGTTTCGAAATCTAACCATCGGGATCGGGTTTTGTTGCTTCTTCGCGGGATCAACGACTCTCGCCCTCTTTGAAATGGAACAGCGGTTCTTGAAGCCTGAATGGATTTTTCGTTTGCCGAATTTATCCTCTTGTTGGCTTTAATTTACGGTTTTTGTGTTGCCGCCAAAAAGCAAAAACCTCTGAACCTGTCTTTTGAAGCCGTATTTTATGGCTTTTGATCAAAATATTTTCGTACTTTGCTTAAAAGATTAAAATGGACAGCCATTTTACAATTCCCAAAAGAAAAAATAACAAATCTTAGAATATTTGCTTTTGTCTGGTTCTTGACATTTCTATGATTCAGATTTTTTATTCAAATTTCGCACGGGTGGCGAGCATTCAAGACAAATCAAATTCATCAAAAGATCATTGATTCCCGAATTTTGTTTGAGAAACGGACGAAACACCGAGGAAGGCTAAATCAATTCAATGGGGATGTAAATTCTGAAGCGAGTGGTGTCCTGAGTCTCCAAGTATTCCAAATCTCCTTTCAACCGATTCATGATTCTCTTGGAGACGCTCAGTCCGAGTCCGGTTCCATTTTTGCGAGTTGTGAAGAAAGGATTGAAGAGCTTTTTCCTGATTTCTTCGGGAATTCCCGGTCCGTGATCGATAATGTCGGCGAAAGCGTATTTTTTGCCCAGGAGTTTCAAGTTTTGGGGCAATTCCCAACCGAACACGTAACCGGTTTTGATGATAATGGTTTCGCCTTGGGAACAGGCGATCAAAGCGTTTTTAAGTAGGTTGATAATGACTTGCCTGAGCAAATAGGGGTGGGTGAGGATTTCCGGCAGAGAGGGATCGTACTCTTTCAGGAAAGGATTTGCGCTGTCGGGATGGGATTGGAACAATATCATCTCGTCCAAAATCCGGTGCAGATTCTGTTCCTCCAGATCGGTGTTCTTGGCAAATTCAAACGAGATCAAATTATCCAGCAGGTGATGGATCCGTCCCAATTCCTCCAACGAAATACGCGAAAACCGATATTCCTGGGAGTCGGGTGAAAACTTTCGCGAGAGCATCTGCAAGGAACCCTTCAAAACGGTAAGCGGGTTTTTGCATTCATGGACAAAGGCTTGCAGAAACCGTTGGATGTCCTCGAAACCGTCTTGGGAATCACCAAACGGATTTTCTTCGGAGCGGAAAAAATTTTCCTCTATGCAGAGCACCAACAATTGTTTTGCGTTTTTCGAAGCACCTTCAAAGGGGCTGAGCAAAAGGTGCAAATTTCGGATTCCGCTGTCCGTTTTGTAAGCCAGGCTGGTGATTTTTACCGGTTGTCCGCCTTCCGTGCATGAATCAAAATCCCTTTTCGCCTGATCAGGATTTTCCGTGATCAGGTCAAACGGAAAAGGGCTTTGCCCGGAAAAGGAACTGGAAAAAAATTCTCGGAAGGCTTCGTTGCAGAATATAATTTGGTGGGAAGAAGTTAAAACACAGGCCGGCAGGGGCATGCCGTCCAAAATTTTTTCGGCGTTCAAGCCCTCATTCATTGCCCAGTTTGAAAAATGCGGTAAAAGCTTCTTGGGGAACTTCCACCGATCCAAACTGCTTCATGCGTTTTTTACCCTCTTTTTGTTTTTCCAACAGCTTTCTTTTTCGGGTAATATCCCCGCCGTAACATTTGGCGGTTACGTTTTTCCTCATCGCGCTGATGGATTCGCGGGCGATGATTTTGGACCCGATGGCCGCTTGAATGGCCACTTCGAACATTTGACGCGGAATGATCTCCTTCAATTTCTTGGTCAACGCCCGTCCGCGCTGATATGAATTCTCTTTGTAAACGATCATCGCAAAAGCGTCGATCACCTCGCCGTTCAGCAAAATATCCAGCTTGCACAAATTGGAAGCCCGGTAGTCGGACAACTCATAGTCAAAGGACGCATAACCCTTGGAAAGCGATTTCAGCCTGTCGTAAAATTCAAAAACAATTTCGTTCAAAGGCAAATCGTACTTCAGGCAAACCCTGCCGGGCGTGATGTAGTCCATCGATCTCTGCACCCCTCTTTTCTCCAGGCACAGCTGAATAATCTGCCCCAGATAGTCGTTGGGAACGTAAATGGTGCCGGACACGAAAGGTTCTTCGATGCATTCAATATCTTGGGGAGACGGGAGTTGGCTGGGGTTTTCCATCTTGATGATTTCGCCCTTGGTATTGTGAACGTGGTAAATCACGCTGGGGGCGGTAATCAGCAAGTTCAGCGAATATTCCCTTTCCAGCCTTTCCTGAATAATCTCCATATGCAAAAGCCCCAAGAAACCGCATCTGAAGCCGAAACCGAGGGCAATGGACGTTTCGGGTTCGAAGGTAAAAGAACCGTCGTTCAAGGCCAGTTTGGCCAAGGAATCCTGTAAATCTTTGTAATCGTTGGAATCCACCGGATAAATGCCGCTGAAAACCATGGGTTTGGTTTCCTGGTATCCGGGCAACGGGTTGGCGGCGGGAAAATTGGCCAGCGTGATGGTATCGCCGGTTTTCGTGTCGCCAAGGGTTTTAATGGAGGAGGCCAGAAAACCCACCTCGCCGGCCTTGATTTCGTCCACTTCGATTTTCTGCGGGCCGAATTTTCCCAGCTGGGTGATCTGATATTCCTTGCCTGTTTGCATGAAACGCACGCGGTCGGTTTTGCGGATGCTTCCCTCAAACACGCGAAAAAGCACAATCACGCCAAGGTAGGAGTCAAACCAAGAATCAAAAATCAGGGCTTTGAGTTCTTTGCCGGAATCCCCGGAGGGAGGGGGAATGTATTGAACGATGCTTTCCAGCGTGTCTTCAATCCCGATTCCGTTTTTCGCACTGGTCAGTACGGCGTTGGATGTGTCCAGCCCGATGATATCCTCTATTTCCCCTTTGATTTTTTCCGGGTCTGCGGCGGGCAGATCGATTTTGTTGATGACCGGGATGATTTCCAAATCGTGGTCAATGGCCATGTAAACATTGGCCAAGGTTTGCGCCTCCACCCCCTGCACTGCGTCCACAATCAGCAAAGCCCCCTCGCAGGCGGCGATGGAACGCGAAACTTCGTAGGCAAAATCCACGTGGCCCGGGGTGTCGATGAGGTTGAACAGGTATTCCTCGCCGGATTGGGAACGGTGGGCCAGCGAAACCGTTTGGGCTTTCACCGTGATTCCCCTTTCCCTTTCAATATCCAGATTATCCAAAAACTGCTCTTTCATGAGCCGCTTGGTAATGGCCCCGGTGTTTTCCAGAATGCGGTCCGCCAACGTGGATTTACCGTGATCTATATGGGCGATGATGCAGAAATTCCTGATTTTCGATTGTTCCAATTTGTCTCCTTTATTTCCTTTTTTCCGTTTTCGCCGTACCGCGTTCCATGCCTATTTTTCCGGTGCGGATGGATTCCAAAATGCAAACGCCCTCCAGTTCACTGATAATCCGGTCCACTTTTTCCTGCGAACCCGAAATTTCCACCATCAGCGTTTGCTCCGAACTGTCCAACAAGCGGCCTCCGTAAAAATCCACGACATGGTTCACTTGTTCACGGGTTTTTTCATCGTAACGAAGCTTTAAAATGGAAAACTCCCGCAACAGCGAACGGGGCATGCGTAAATCGTTTACGGTCAGAACATGCACCAGTTTTTGACATTGTTTCTTGATTTGTTCCAAAATCGCCTCATCACCTTCAACCACGATAGTAAAACGGCTGATCCCCGGCTTGTGGGTGTGGCCGACCGCCAAGCTTTCGATGTTGTAGCCCCTTCTGGAAAAAAGGGAGGAGATTCTGGTAAGAACTCCGGGTTTGTCCTCGACCTCGATGGACAGAATGTGTTTTTGGATGCTCATTAGGCGGCTCGGTTCAAGGATTCAAAGTCTTTTCGGGACAGGGCTATTTTTTCAATGTCGAAATCAATAATGGTGGGTCGTCCGCTTTGGATGGCCTTTTTCAACGCCGGAAAAATTTCTTCGGTGCGATGCACTTGCAAACCCAATCCTCCCATGGCTTCGGCCAGTTTGGAAAAATTGGTGTGCCGGTTGAAATCGTGCGCGATGTGCCTTTTTCCATACGTGGAATTTTGCAACTCCCGAATCATGCCCAGTCGGTAATCGTTGATCAACACCACGATCAACGGAATGTCCATCTCCACGGCCAGCGTGAATTCCTGCATGTTCATCAAAAAACTGCCGTCCCCCGAAACGTTGACCACCGGCCGATCCCGTTTGTAAAACCAAGCGCCTATGGCCGCCGGCAAGCCAAAGCCCATGGTTCCCAACCCCCCGGAAGTAAGAAAAGGTAGGTGTTTGGGATTCAGGCTGCAATGGGTGGCCCACATTTGATGGCGACCCACGTCCGTGGTGATGTAGAGAGGTTCATCTATTCGGGACAGGTTGTTGATGACCAGTTCGATTACCGGGGCGTGATCCCCGCTGTAAAGGATGGTTTTCAGGTTGTCGGTACGGTGCCAGGGCTTTTCGGTTTTCAAAGGATCGGCGCTCAACTGCCTCAGCACTTCGGACAGAACCAGCCGAATATCGCCGACGATTGGGATTTCGGTGGGCAGGTTTTTTCCGATTTCGGCCGGATCAATGTCCACGTGGGCAATCACAGCTTGACTGGCGAAATTTGCCCTTTTCATCATGGTGGTGCGATCGCCGAACCTGGTGCCGAGGGCGAGGATGAAATCGGCGTTTTTGATGGCCTTGTTGCCCTCCACGCTTCCGTGCGTTCCCGCCATGCCGATGTAAAGCGGGTCGTGCTCGTTCAGAATGCCTTTGCCCATCAAAGTTCTAACCGCCGGAATATGGTTGGAGCGTAAAAACTCGGAAAGAATTTCCTCGGCCCCGCTGCTTATCACCCCGCCCCCGATTAAGGCCAAAGGCTTTTTTGCTTTTCTGAGCGCCTTGATCAGTTTTTTTACCTGACCCACGTGTCCTTTGGTGGTCGGTTTGTATCCTTTCAATTCGCGATCCGCCGTCAAATCGTATTCGCTTTCGAAAGCCATCACGTCCCGCGGAAAATCCAGCAAAACCGGCCCTTTCCTGCCCGTGTTGGCAATGTGGTAACCGCTTCGGGTTGCCGGGACAATTTCATTGGCATCGGTCACCAGTTCGTTGTGCTTGGTAACGTGCATGGTGACGTTGAAACAGTCCACTTCCTGAAACGCGTCCGTCCCCACGAAATGGAGCGGGATCTGTCCCGTAATGGCCAGCATGGGAATGGAATCCTGATGGGCGTTGGCAAGCCCGGTAACCAGATTCGTGGCTCCCGGCCCGGAGGTGGCCAAGCAAACCCCGGGACGGCCGGCCACCCGGCCAAAGCCGTCCGCCATCAATGCCGCACCCTGCTCGTGCCTGGCAAGAATGTGCTCGATTTTTTCCGATGCCCTCAAAGCGTCGTAAATCGGCAGATTGGCCCCGCCGGGGTATCCAAAAATGGTGTTGATGCCCAAATCCTCCAGTGTTTTGATTAACGCTTCCGCTCCTTTCATTTTTGCCTTTAATTGCCGTGCATTCAAAACTTATAGAAGTAAAGACTCGCTTGATCTTTATCCACCGCTAATTGATTTTTTTCATGGAAGATTTGCGCACTTAAAGTTTTGGAGGGGATATCCGGCGGATTTTTGGCGGTTTCCTTTTAAACGCCTTTGCATCGGTAGAGGGTACCGGTCAAAAATTCGGAAAGGGAATTTGCAATTCCAAGGACTTGCTAAAAAATGGAAACTCGCCTTCGGTTCAACCAAAGGCCAATCAAAGGGTTTTCGCCAAGCGGATTATCAAAAGAGGGGTTGGTGGGGGGTTTGGGAATAATCGTAAAAACCGCGGCCGCTTTTTCTTCCGAAGGTACCCGCATTCACCATTTGGGTCAGCAGTGGGCAGGGGCGAAACTTGGGGTCTTTGAAGCCATCGAACAGCACGTGGGTGATGTACAACAGAGTATCCAGACCCACGAAATCCGCCAGATACAAAGGGCCCATCGGATGGTTCATGCCCAGCTTCATGCTGATGTCCACGGAACGGACATCGGCAATGCCTTCGTAAATCACGAAGATCGCCTCGTTCAGCATGGGCACCAAAATTCGGTTGGCCACGAATCCGGGATAGTCTTTCGACAAAGAAGTGGTTTTGCCCAGGCTTTCGGCCAGTTTCAGCGTGGCGTTCAACGTATCCAAGGAAGTCAGTCCGCCTTGGATGATTTCCACCAGTTGCATGACCGGCACCGGGTTCATGAAATGCATCCCGATAAAAGCCTCCGGACGATCCGTGCCGCTTGCCAGTTTGGTGATGGGCAAAGAGGAGGTGTTGGTGCAAAGGATGGTTTGCCTATCCAAGCCTTCGCAAAGGCTTTTGAAAATGGCGGATTTGATTTCGGCGTTTTCGGTGGCCGCTTCGATGACAAAGTCAAAGCCGTTTTTGAGGGAGTCCGTTTCGGTGTCGGTTTCGATTCCGGCCAACGTTTCCGTTTTTTTAGATGCTTCCAGCAAACCCTTTTTAACCTGCCTGTCCAAATTGGCTTCGATGGTTTTAAGGGCTTTTCTCAGGGCTTCTTCGGAAACGTCCACCATCCTGACGGCGTGTCCGCTCAAGGCGCAAACGTGGGCGATGCCGTTTCCCATCTGCCCCGCGCCGATGACGCCTATTTTCTTCTGCATTATTTCTCCGTGGGTTGTGTTGTTAGGGATTGACCACGCAAAGCGTCAGCCGGCCCACCGTGCAAAGGCTTTCTTCGGGTTGGGTATTGTAAACCCTGACCTCGCTGACCAACAGGGTGTTCCCGCTTTTGATTACGTTACCTTCGAACCTGATTAAAGGCGGAAGGGCGGGTTTCAAATAGCTGACGTTGATGTCGGAAGTTAAGACATATCGCTCGTCTTTAATCAGGGAAGCGGCGGCCGTTCCGCCCACGTGATCAATCAGGCCGGCCAAAATCCCGCCGTGAACGTACCCGCGGTGTTGCTTGTGCTGCTCCCGCACCTCCAGATTCAGTTCACAGCGGCCGTCCGAACAATGGATCAATTCCACCCCCATTAAATCAATGAACCGGGTTTGATAGGCGGATTTAATTTGCTCGTTGGGATATTCCATGACTTTCTTTGGGATTCGGCATTAAAAAAAAACGCAACCTTATATTCTTGTAAACAACTGTGCAACCAAAGCCAAAAAGCCCTTTTTAATCCTTGATTTCAAAGGTTTTTTTAAAATTTAGAAGTTTACGTTTACGTAAATGGAAACCAAGGATTTGTCGAAATGGAAAAGCCCTAAAGCCGAAAATGATAAGTGTAAAACCGTTCATCTCTCTCAAAGCCGTATTGTTCGTACAGGCTTTGTGCGGTGTGGTTGTCAATGGCGGTTCTCAGGGTGATTCTTTTTGCCCGTTTTTGTTCGCCAAGCTCCTTTACGCGTTCCATGAGGGCCTGGCCCACGCCGGTTTTTCTGAATTCGCGGAGGACGTACAAGTCGTTCAGGATTAGCATTCTGCCCAAAATGACCGATGAGAAAGTTTCGTATACCAACGTGAATCCTACGGGTTTGGGGTTTTCGGGAAGGTAAGCCAGAAAAATATCCGCTTCCCCGTTTTCCATCCGCTCTCTCAGGTATTGCGAATGACGTTCGGGATCGGACGGTTGTTGGTAAAAAACCATATAGCGATCAAACAATTCGGTGAGTTCTTGAAGATTTTCCAAGGTGCTTTGTTCGATTCTTATTTGCATGGGACAAAGGGGTTTGGGTGTTTTCGAATTTCGGGAATGGTGGAAAAGGCGGTTATTGTTTGGCGTAGACGGGCATTTTTTTGCCGATGGCCACGCACAGCACGACCGAAAAGGCAAAAAGAAAGGTTTCAAAACCCACGGGTTCACCGATCAAAACCGCCGCCGCAAAAATGGTTACAAAGGGTTGCAACAGTTGGGTTTGGCTGACCCTTGCGATTCCGCCCAACGCCAAACCCCTGTTCCAAAAGAAAAACCCGATTAACTGGCTGAACAGAGCCAAATAGGCAAAGCCAAACCACGCCGTAAGCGGTACCTTAACCGCATCCGCTGGGAGAAAAAACCAAGATGCCGGGGCGGTGATCGGCAGGGCAAGAACCAAAGCCCAGCAGATGACCCGCCAACCTCCCAAGTCTTTGGAAAGCCTCCCCCCGAACGCATAGCCGGCGGCGGCGCAAATAACCGCCGCAAAAAGAAACCAATCCCCGGCTCTAAACTTGCCCGCTCCGCCCCAAAGCGAGTAAAGGATGACCATCGCACTGCCGGCAAGTCCCGCCAGCCAAAAACCCAAAGAGGGACGTTCCCGAGATATCCAAACCGCAAACGCGGCCGTGGCCAAGGGCAAAATCCCCAGCAAAACCCCGCCGTGGGAGGCATGCACCGTTTGCATGGCAAAGGCGGAAAGCACCGGAAAACCCAGAACCACTCCCCCTGCCACCAGGCAAAGCCCCAGAAACTGTTTGGGCCTCGGGGTTTTTCCTCGTTTGGCAATCAACAATCCCCCCGCCACGATACCCGCCAATGCGGCTCTGCCCAACCCGATGAAAAAAGGATCCAGATAAGGCAAAACCATTCGGGTAACGGGCAAAGTCAAACCAAACAAAACAACCCCCAAAAGGCCCAAAAGCATTCCGCTCAATTCGGGCGACATTGAGAAACATTTCGGATTTTTGAACCAAGAGAAGCGGAAAAAACGGTGGGTTTCCATCAAAAAATTCTAATTACCGTGAAATGAAAAAATCGGACAATTCAATAACCCTGTTTGAAGCGGTCTTTCTTTGAAAAAACCATCTCCAATTTTAAATAACCTGTGGATGAAGGGAATGATTTGTAAAATCATTTTGTTCCTAAATTCAAATTTATGGGCCCGGGCGAATTGGCCCTCGCAAATTGCCGATGCAAGATAACGCCGGGATGGTTTTTTCCTTCCAAGCGCAAAAACGATTTTTTTTTGGCGAATGGTGAAAGTAATCTACGGGAAGGCGTAAAATTTGTCTCTGTAAAGAGCCAACGGCGAGAAACGAAAATCAAAAACAATAAACTTGGACAGGCTTTGCAATCACTGCGATGCCATTCCAAACGTTTCTCGGCAAAATGAAATTATTGAAAAAAGCCAAACTTGCCCAAGCCGGCATCCAATCGAAAAAAACTGTGTACTCTTCGCCTAAGCGTGAAACTTTCCGTTCGCTTTGTGTTTCACGCAAAAGCACGGAGCACGCAGTGCTAAGTTCACACTTGGGCAAAGCTTTCGAATATTTTGTTCTATCAAGCATAAAATTGCTTTACGTAAAATAGATCAAAATTTTCAACAGGTTAGAGAAAACATCCCAAACGGTGCTGAAAATAAAACTTTCATTTTTAAAAAAACAATAGCGAAAAAATAGTTCATTTGAACTATTTACGAAAGAAAAAATTGAATTATAAGAAGTGAATAAATTTTCTTTGGACGTGCATCGGCGTTAAAACATCGCCGTGCCTCAAAGCCTCAACTTGACCCTTATGGAAACCGAAAGCGGGATAACCCTGAATTAGCAGTTTGATATTGACATGGATAACAACCACTTAAATTCATTTTTGTTTTACGCCCTTGGAATCGGAATATTTGCCGAAAGAGCGCAGGTGGGTAAACAATGTTTGGATGAATTGATCGGGAATTCACCGTTTCAAGGCCATTCGGCACTCATCAAAAGTTCGTTGGATGCGTTGATGAATGAAAAAACGCCGGGCAACGTTGAACGTTCGGAACTTTTGGAAATTGCGGAGCGGGTTTTGCGCATACTGGCTTGGAATCCCGGAAGAAAGGATAACGAAAACGATTTGCTTCCGTCCATGCTCTCCAGATTGAAAATCGGCGAAGAAGCTCGTGAAAGTAAGGAAAGTTATTGGACGAAACTTGAACGCCTTTCGCCCGAAAGTATTTTTCCGATTTCGAAAGAAGAACAATGGAACATTCCCGAGGGATACCAAAAACTTTGGAAAGATTTCATAGGGGCAACGCCCGAAAAGGGGAAATTCGGAAACAACTCGTTCCAATGGCTGGAAAGTTTGGACAAACGCATGATGGAGTTTTTTTGTTGCCAACCCCCCGCCGGCGAAAAAGCGAATTATTCTCTCTACGATCAAATCAAAACAGCGGCGGCGTTGGCCGCTTGCCTTTCGGAAAGGCAAACCCAGGAAAATGAAAACCCGTTCTTTTTGATCAAAGCAGACTTTTGGGGAATTCAGGAATTTATTTTCTCGGGAAACACCCACACCAACAAGGCGGCGGCGAAAGTTTTGCGGGGAAGATCCCTGATGGTTTCGTTAATCACCGAATGCGCCGCCCTCAGAATCCTTAAAGATCTGAACCTGCCCCCCGCTTGCCTGCTCATCAACGCCGCTGGCCAAAATTTGATTCTGGCTCCCAACACGGAAGAAAACAAAGAACAACTCAAAGAAATAAAAAAATCCTTTTACGAATGGTCTTTCAAAAAAACTTTGGGAAAAAGCGGGGTTCTTCTCTCATGGGTTGAAATCGGCGAAACCGATATTTCCGATTTTTCGGCCGGACTCCGGAAAATAAACCGAAAACTGGAAAGGGACAAATTCGCAAAATTTGATTTGCTCAGTAAATCCAATGATTGGGAGGAACATTTTAACCGCTATTTCGACACTTTTGAGAAAAACTCTCCCAATGATTCCGAAAGCACCGCCCCCAACGAGTTGCTTTGCCCCGTCAATTCCGATTTGGCCGGGCAAATCGGCCGAAAAAAGGGGTTGTATCCCCTGGGAGAGGATAAGGACGATGAAAGTAATTCCGAGCTTAGAAATCTATCTTACCTGTCTTTCGATCAAGTTTTGGCGGGGCAGTCCATCACATCGGACCGCAGAAATTTCATTGCCTTTTCCGATTACGTTGCCGATGAGCACCTCAACACCCGAAAATTCAATTCAACCCCCTATAAAAACGAGGGAAGGTTAATCAACGACTATTTCGGTTTTCAAATCCGTTTTTTCAAAGAAAGCGAACTGGACAAATTCAAAAACGGCGACTTCGGTTTGCTGGTTAAATTGCATGAACCCGGACAAGACGGAAATACGGATTGGGTTCCAACCCGATTCTTGAAGGGAAGCATCCCCAGATATAAAGACGGGGATGCGGAACGTTTCGAAAAAACCGATTCGAAAGACAGGGAGAATAAAGTCCCCGAACCCCGCAAAGGCGTGATTAAAGCTCTTCCCCACATCGCCGAGGAAAACATCCGCAAAGCCGGCGCAAACGGAGAAGCGGCCAAAGGCATTCGCTGTTTGATAGCCACCAAGGGGGACGTGGACAATCTGGGACAGATATTTCAAACCAACACGCAAAACTCGAACCCCGCCGCTTACCTCTGCCTTTCCCGTTCCATGGATTTGTTTTTCAGCTACTACCTGCCAAGCTTGGGAAACCCGACCGATTGCAAAGAAGAAGAAAATTTCCCCAACACCTACACCGTCTTTGCAGGCGGCGATGATTTTTTCCTGATCGGCCCGCAAAGGGAACAAATGGCATTGGCGGAAAAAATGAGAAAGGAATTCAACCGTTACGCGGGACGTAACGAAGGCATCACCTTTTCGGCCGGATTGTTCATGGCCAGCCCCTTCCCAAATATTTACGTACTGGCAAAAAGCGCGGAACGCTTTCTGGAAGAGGCGAAAAAATACCAACACCCAAACTCGGCAATCAAAAACGCCGTCAACATTTATGGCATTTCCATGGGTTGGGGTGAATACGAAAACCTGAATAAAATCCAAAAAGAGCTTGGCAATCAAGTTTCCCAATTCAACCTCAGCCAAGGCTTTCTGTACAAAATCCTCGAACTCACCGAAATGGCCGCGGCGGAAAAGAAAAAAAACGGCGGCATACGCAATTCACTGTGGTACTCGCAATTGGCTTACACCGTAGCGAGAATGAATTTCAACTCAAACGAAACCGACCCCAAAGCCCTCAAAAAAAAGGCAGAGGAAAGCAGAAAAAAAATTCACGAATTTTTTCTGGAAAAAATAAGGCTGTACTACTGAATAATTATGATTGGCTTTCTAAATACTCATATCTTGATTTCCTGCGCAAAATTGGCAAATTCTTTTCAATCAACCAAATGATTACACGCGACTCTGTTTCGACCCGCCTACAAAGAGATCAAAGTG
>JAOWAZ010111062.1:0-13095 GCA_028565935.1 Goniobranchus fidelis
CATTTCTCGCTTTGCCGAACTGGAGGGACTTTTTGAGCACTCGCAATCCATTAAAATCCGGTTGGGAAAAGGCTAAACCCAAGAGAAATTCCGACAAACCCCTAAAAATCCCCAAAACTCCCCGTTCCTTTGCTTACCCATGAATGACATGCTGGAAGAAATCCTGTGGCGGGACAAAATTTTTTATTTTCTCAGCAACTCCTCCGAGGAGGTTCAATTCAAGGATCTTTTAGTCCTGATCGACAAACCCGAAGGCTTTCCGGAAGAGGATTTGATGGAAGGTTTGAAAAGGGACCCGAGGTTGGTAAAAAGGGGAGAGGCTTTTTGCTGTCGTCCGCTTGAATTTTTTCATGAAGACGTGGATTTGCGCCAAGCAGAGTTTGTCATCACCGATATTGAAACCACCGGACCTTTGCCATTAAAAAACAGTTTGATTGAAATTGCGGCGACTCGTGTGAAGGGCGGCGAGATTATCGATGAATTCGAATCCTTTGTAGCCACCCATGAGCGAATCCCGCCTTACATCCGAAAAATTACGGGCATTTCCGAGGAAGATTTACAAGACGCTCCTTGCTTGGATCGTGTTTTGCAAGATTATCGTGAATTTGTGCAAAATTCGATTTTTTGCGCCCACAACGCCTCGTTTGACTTTTTTTTCCTGAAGGGAATTTACGGCATAAAAAACTCCGATTTTCTCAGTGATAAAATCCCTTTCTGTACCCTGAAATTGGCACAAACCCTTTTGCCGGAAGTTCGGGCTTGCGGTATCAGTTCGTTGGCCGGAATTTTTGATTTGGAAATCAAAAACCGGCACCGCGCAATGTCGGACGTTTATGCGACCAAGCAGATTTTCGACATTCTTTTGGAAAAACTGGATCGGGAACCCGCCAAAATTTCGTTACACCAATTGTTCAAACTCCAAATGGAAAACAGGGGCTTGGAGGAAATCTCCAGACTCTTGAAAAAAAGAAAGAAGAAAAACCTCAGAAGGAGCTTTAAGAAAAGAACGAAATGAATCAGTTCAGCGAAAATTTTATTCAAGAACTTTCCCAAAAAGCCCACATCGGCCTTGAGGATCTCCATCACAAAATAAACGATGCCCAGGGAGAGGACATACAACTGAGGAAATTGGTCATTTCCACCGATCTGGTTTCGGAAACCGATTTTGTCAGAATCCTTTCCGAATACCTTCGCATACCCGTTGTCACCGAAATCGAAGACTTGCCTCAGGAATTTCTGGAAGAGTTCACAAAAATAATTCCCTACCGATTTGCGAACAAGCATCTTTTTGTGCCAACGCAAGTCGAAAACGGCTGTATCCAGTTCACCATCGTAAATCCTTTGCCGCTGAATATTTTCACGGATATTGCCTCGCGCATGAACATGGATTATTCGCTTTCGGTTTCCACCGAAGCTTTGGTGTTAAGCGCCATCCAGAAAAACTACGGACGCGAAGACACCACGGGCCAAGCGGCGGAGGCATTCAACGAAGACGATGACTTTAAGGATCTTCGGGAACTCTCGATAGAGGACACGGAGGATCTTTTATCTTCGGAGGACGAGGAACCCATCAAAAAAGTGGTTAACTCAATCATGTACCAAGCGGCCAAATCGTTCGCTTCGGATATTCATATCGATCCGATGCAGGGTTATTCGCTGGTTCGCCAGAGGATGGACGGTGTTTTGAGAGAAGCCACCCGAATTCCCAAACACGGGCACCTTCCCATCATTAACCGCATCAAGGTGATGGCCGGATTGGATATTTCGATAAAAAACAGGCCTCAGGACGGCCGGTTTGTCATCCGCATGGGCGGACGCAAGGTGGATATCCGCGTTTCAATCCTTCCGACGGTTTACGGGGAAAGGGCCGTGATGAGACTGTTGTTGCAGGGGCACGGATTGATGAGACTCGATGAGTTGGGTTTGAGTAAAAGAATGTTGGAGCGCATCTCCAAATTCACGGACTATCCAAATGGCATCATTCTGGTGGTGGGCCCCACCGGTTCCGGAAAATCCACCACTCTTTACGCCATTTTGCAGCAATTCGATTCTTCCCTCAGAAACGTTATTACCATTGAGGATCCGGTTGAATACAATTTGAACGGTTTGGGCCAAATCCAAGTCAATCCAAAAGTGGGCCTCACCTTTGCTTCGGGTCTGCGTTCGATATTAAGGCAGGATCCGGATGTGATCATGGTGGGTGAAATTCGCGATGAGGAAACTTCCAAAATTGCCATTCAAGCATCGCTGACAGGCCATCTTGTACTCAGCACTCTTCACACCAACGATTCACCGTCAACCATCGTGCGCTTGGTGGAAATGGGAATTGAACCTTACTTGGTCAGCAGCAGCGTGAGGGCGGTTATTTCTCAAAGGCTCGTTCGAAAGATTTGTTCCCATTGCGTCCAGAAAAAAGAAATCGGCTGGGAAACCTTTCATCAGTTGGGCATTCCCGATTCATATAAAAAGTATTTCAAAGGTTATGTCTTTGAAGGCAAGGGCTGTGAAAAATGCTTCCAAACGGGCTACAAGGGAAGAGTCGGCATCTATGAATTGATGCCCCTTAACGAAAGCTTGAAAAAATCCATCCATGAATCGGTTAATGCAAGCACCATTCGAAACCTCGCTTTGCAAAATGACATGATCCCTCTGGTGATAGACGGGTTCGAGAGAATTTTGAAAGGCGTGACGACCATTGAGGAAGTGGTGCGGGTAGTCATGATTGAAAAATAAACGGTTTCCCTCCGAAACCCAATAACTTTCGTCATCGTAACATTGCCGGCTTCGTTGCACACTTAACCTCAGCTTGGTTTGGCCAGTCAAAATCAAAGCTTTGCCGAGCATGAAAAAAGATCGGCCTTATTGCCGGTCGGGAGAAGTGGAAAATCCAACCTTGGCGTTCCAAGATTTGGCAACCGTGGCTAAACGTTTGTTTGTAAGAGTGCGGTTCTCGATTCGGCTTTGAAGTTTTTTTTCGCAAACGTTACCGTCATGAAAGCTTTACACCTTTATTTGGTGCGTTTCGACAGCAACGAATTCCCATTGCCGTCCGAAAGCGGAGGTTTTCGACCGTTATGTTCAATAGAGCCTTACGCCGACGGCACTTCCAATTTCTCCGTTGCTTTTTAAAAGCTTGCGGATGATTTCTTGCCTCATTAAAGTTTTTTGGGCGGCCAAAAACCTCCGCAATTTGCCAACTCCGCAGGTCTTGCTTATCAAAGTTTAATTAATTTTTTTTATAGATAAAGCATCGTTTTTTTTCCTTTGCCGGCGTTCCAATATCCTGACCCATTTTACTCGGTTTTCATGTATAATATTTTGAAAAACAGCGGAATCCCTTTGAAAATCAGCTTTGTTTCCGTGCTGATTTTTATCTTGGGAATTTCGTACATAATTTATTTCTCCACTAAAAATTTCAATCGGGAAATTGATGAACGAATTCAGGCCAACGCAAAATCTCTCGCTGCGCTGATTAATAAAGAATACCTGTTGCAGATTGAGCATTCGGGTATTGATTTGGAAACAACCATGAGAAATTCAATCCAAACCGAGGTTTTCTTACAAAAAATCGCCATTGTAGATGCCTTCAACGGTACTTATATTTTTAGCACCGAAAGCACGGATTTGAACCAGCCAGTTAGCCAAGAGTTGCTTGAAATTATGAATGCGGGGGAACGGGATGTCATCAACCAAGACAGGATCAGCTACCTTGATGGAGATGAACTTATTGACGCTCTTCAATTTTCAAGTAAGATTATCAACCTCAACGCACCCATCAATCCCGTTGGTTACATCCAGTTTCTTTATGGACAGGAACAAATCAACCAAAAAAAAATAAATTATTTTAACAGCATATTGATCGTGAGTTTTGTAGTTATGGTTCTGTGCTTTTTGCTGATGTTTTTGTTCCTGAGCAAAATTTCATTAACCATCCAAAAGATTTACATTGCCATCGAAGGTCTTGGTAAAAATGTTTACAACTTCGATCTCAACGATCGTCATGACGAACTGGGTTTGCTGATTCGCGCTCTCGAAAACCTGAAAAACTACATTAAAAATTTGAATTCCAAACTCCGCCTGCTTGAGATGGATAACAAATCGGCAAACAAATTGGATCGGCAGGACGGAGGCATAGGACATCCCATAGTCAATGAAAGAAATGGCGTGTTTGCCAAAATCTTTGTGGAACCTCTCCATTCGCTTTTGTACAAAAGTAATTATCAGCATGTCTTGCAGATGAGCCGGGAAATCAGCGAGTTTCTCCGCTCTCATTTTTCCCAATACAACGGGTCGGTGATTTTTTTCGACGGCTCCACGGCAATGATTCATTTTCAGACCAGTCAGAAAGAAAAATCAGCCATCGAGTCTTTGATTCAGCTTTCGAAGAAAATCAAAATACTTTCCCCCGACAACATGGAGCTCAAAAAAAGCAAACTCAGCGTCAGGGGGGCCCTGCATCGCGGGAACTTGGTTTATTCGGAAGTTTTTACCGAGGAAAACGGGTTTAACGCTTTTGTGGGAAACCTTTATCAAGAACTGAATCTATTGTTCAATCAGGCCAATAGGGACGAAATCGTGGTTAGTTCCAAAATCGCCTTGATCACCGATGCGAAATACAACGCCGTCAAACGGAGTGAAAAAATCCCGCTAGAAAACCAGCCGGATTTAGAACTGTATTCCCTCTCCCAAAACGAAGCGGGAAACGTGGCGCATCTGAGTCACGCTTTGCAACAGCCCCAAAAACCTTATTCCGATGCAGAAGCCAAACAGGGAAAAACCAAATGGTCTGCAGCCGGCCTTGATTCGCCGTCAATGGTGCCGGAGGAGGAAACCACCGGCGGCATCTCCGCAATGGTCGATGAGGTTTTCACCAAACAGTCTTTCGACAAATAAGAATGGCGGGTTTGTTTAAGGTGGGGGTAGGGGACACGCTCCCCCAATGCGAAATCTTGAATTCAAAGGGCGAGCCGGCTGACTTTTCAAGCTATTTGGGAACGTGGCTGATCATCTATTTCTACCCGAAAGACAATACTCCCGGATGCACGAAAGAAGCCAAGGCGTTCAAGGACATCTATCCCCTTTTGCAAGCGGAAGGGGCCGAGGTCATAGGCATCAGCGTGGATTCGGTGAAAAGTCATTTGGGGTTTGCCAAGAAACTGGATTTGCCTTTCCCGCTTTTTTCCGACGAGAAAAGGGAATTGGTGGAGACACTGGGAATTTACGGCGAAAAGAAATTTATGGGCAAAACCTATCTGGGCACTTTCCGAACCTCGCTTTTGATGAACCCCGAGGGAAAAATCGCCAAGCTGTACGAAAAAATCAAACCCGAAACCCATCCGGAAGAGGTTTTGCGGGACGTTATCCAATTTAAGAAAAAATGAAAAGTTTACTGGAAACGGTGGGAAACACCCCGCTGGTTGAGCTCAGAAAAATAAACCCCAATCCCAAGGTGCGGGTTTTCGCCAAAATGGAATCGTTGAACCCCGGAGGAAGCGTAAAAGATCGACCCGCTCTGTCCATGATTACCGAAGCGGAAAAAAGGGGCGACATCCACCCCGGAGTGAAAATGATCGAACCGACCAGCGGCAACACCGGCATTGCTTTGGCTTTGATCGCTTCGTTGAAGGGTTATTCAATCGAACTGGTTATGCCCGAAAACTCCACCCGGGAAAGAACCTTGGTCATGCGGGCATATGGCGCAAAGGTTACGCTAACCCCTTCGGAGCGTTCCATCGAAGGCTCGATTGATTACGTCAACGAAAAAATCGAAAAGGAAAACAACCTGCTCATGCTGAACCAGTTTGCCAATCCGGACAATCCGCTCAGTCATTACCGCAATACGGGGCCGGAGATTTGGCGCGACACTGAGGGCCAAATCACCCACTTTGTCTCGGCCATGGGTACCACCGGAACCATTATGGGGGTTTCGCGCTTCCTGAAAGAAAAAAATCCCGATGTCGAAATTGTCGGCGTACAGCCCACCGAAGGCTCCAGCATTCCCGGTATAAGAAGGTGGCCTTTGGCCTATCTGCCCAAAATATATAACGATGACCGGGTAGACATGAAATTCGACGTAAGCTCCGGAGAGGCCAAAGCCACGGCCGTGGCTTTGGCTCAAAAAGAGGGCATATTCTGCGGTATCAGCGCGGGCGGGGCTGCCTGCATTGCGCTTCGCTTGGCCGAGAAAATCAAGGAAGGCGTGATTGTAACCGTAATCTGCGACGGAGGGGAAAAATACCTATCCACCAATCTGTTTGCTTAATCCGCGCTTGGCGGGTTGCCTAGCTTTTTTCGCGACCAAATGAGCCAAGCCTCAAACAGGATGAAAAAAAATCCCTCCCTATTCGTTGTTCAGGGAACGACCGTTACCCACGATTCGCCCCCCAAAAAGAGGCGCATTTCCGTTGATACCTCCACTGGGCTGATTTCCGATGTTCAAAGTTCAACCGGCGAAAACGAAACCAAACCGGATTTCACGCTTGGGGAAAATGAATACCTTTTTCCGGGCTTGTTGGACATTCATATCCATGCCAGGGAAGATGCAACGGGATTGCAGAACCACAAGGAAACCTATCAAAGCGCCTTGGATGCTTCTGCCAACGGGGGGGTGGTCTGCGTTTGCGCAATGCCAAACACTCCACGGCCCTTGGTTGATCTGAACGAATACAACTGGCACCGCAAAAAAACGGCTTCTCTCAACCACCCTGTTCATTGCCTGAACTATTTCGGAGTGGGGGTGGACACCGAGCCGGTTGAATCGGGTAATTATTTTTACAAAGTTTACACCGGCCCTTCGGTGGGCGAACTTTTTTTCAGAGATGAAGTCGAACTGGAAAATGCTTTGCGGAAATACGAAGGCCGAAATCTGAGTTTTCACGTGGAGGATTTTGACGTTCTGGAAAAAAACTCAAAACAGCCTTCGCATGATTTGAGACGTCCCCCCGCATGTGTTTTGAGGGCTTTGGAGTACCTTTTGCCGCTTATCGAAAAGTATTCCATCCAAGCCAAGCTTTGCCACTGGTCTCTGGGCGGCCAAAGTCTGCATATGGTTGAGCGGCATCGAAACCGCATGGCAAATTTGAATCTTGGATTCAACACCACCCTTGAGGTTTCCCCGATGCACCTTCTCTTCAACGCCGAGGAACTTTCGGAAAACCCCGAATTCTGGCCCTATGTTCAGATGAATCCCGCCATCCAATCGCGCCGGGATCAAGCCGATTTGATCCAAGCGCTGAAAGACGGGGTAATCAATTATCTGGCAACCGATCACGCCCCTCACACGTTGGAGGAGAAATTTGCCCATTTCGCTCCGTACCGTAATCAATACGGCGGGACAACCAATGAAGAAACCTATTTGGCGATGCTGGCGGAAAACAAGGAACTTTGCCGAAAAACGGCTTTGCTGAACGGGGTTTCGGGCGCGCCTTGGCTTGATACCTACGCATTGGTGCTGGCAGAATTGAAGGAACGGCACGGATTCACGATGGAAAACTTGGCGGCCATCGCCTCCAAAAATCCGGCGGATTTTGTAAACCCCTACTTGGAAGACAAGTTTGGAAAAGGCTATGGCAAAATCGAACCCGGCTATAAAGCGGCCTTCACCGTTTTGGATTTTGGCAAAACCTTTCAGGTTTGCAGAAAAAAATTGAGAACCCGTTGTGGCTGGTCTCCCTTGGAGGGAAAAACCTTCGGCCTGCGGATTTCGGGTATTTTGGTCAATGACCGCTTCATCCCATCCCACCAAAACCGAGCATAACATGCAGAATCCCAGAATTTATATTTCCACCGCTACCTTTGCCAAAGAAAACAAATCCCCCTTGGAGATGTTGTTGAAAAAAGGCTGGGAAGTGAAAATCAACCACACCTCCAGAACTCTCCAAACCGAAGAGTTGCTCCGAGAGGCGAAAGAAGCCGATGCCGTCATCGCCGGTACCGAAAATTACAAATCCGTGGTGGAACGGCTCCCAAACCTGAAATTCATTTCCCGAACGGGCATCGGGCTGGACAGTGTTCCTTTGGCCCTGTGCAAAAAACTGGGCATTCGGGTGCATTACACCCCTGATGCGGTAACCGATGCGGTTTCGGAAATTGTACTGGGCACGATGATTGCGCTTTCCAGAAAAATCATCGATTCCAACCGAGACATCCGGCAAGGCGGTTGGAAACGCTACATAGGCCCCAGCCTTCAAGAATCCACCATCGGCATTGTGGGCTTTGGCCGTATTGGAAAATCCCTGACCCGATTTTTAACGGGCTTCGGACCTGCCAAGATTTTGATTCACGATGAAAGAGACATTCGGGAAGAAATCCAACAAACCACCGAAAAAACGGGATTGAATCTGGAATTTGCGGAACTTGACGAGTTGTTGAAACAGTCCGATTTTGTCACTCTGCACGTCCCCAAAAAAAAGAATACCATTGATCTGATAGGCAAACGCGAACTGGCCTTGATGAAAAAAGAGGCTTTTCTGATAAATTTTTCGCGGGGATTGATCGTAAATGAACGGGATTTGCATTCAACTCTCAGCAAACATGAAATAAAAGGCGCCGCCTTGGATGTTTTTTCCGAGGAACCCTATGAAGGGCCGCTGACGGATTTACCGAATTTGATTTTAACGGCGCATATGGGATCCTGCTCCAAGGAAAGCAGATTAAAAATGGATACCCAAGCCGCCCAAGCCGTGGTTAATTTTTTTGAGGAGAACCCCTTGGAAAACGAAGTGGATTACGATCAGGAAAATTTCTGAAACCCGGCGGCGGCCGTGAAAACCGGGCCAACCGCCACAAACTATGTTTCTTAACCCAATTCCAAAGGTGATAACAAGAGGAACGGTAATTGCATCGACAACGGAGGTGAAATTATGAGCGAGATAAAAGGGCTCCCTGGAAAAATACAAGAACAGGGCCCAAGACAGGAAAAAAAAATACACGGCGAAATGAAAGAAGATTTCAATTCCGCTCTGCTCAAGAATTTGGAAGAACTGAAATCCATTGAGAATCAGATAGACAACCTCAGTACCGAATCCGAAAGCAAAAACCCCAGTTCATTGGACAGCGGCGTCAAGAGCGCGGGGGTTCTTTTGAATGATATTGAGGGCATCTGGGAGAACTTAAAGGAAAAAGGAAACCAAGCCTGATTATCCCCAACCAACGCTAAAGCCAAAAATGATCGTCAAATCCCAAAACACATTTGCGCTCGGCGGGATTGCCGGGAAAAATTCATCCGCGGAAGTTAAGCCAACCACGGCGGCAACCCATTTTGTGGAAACCCTGAACAAGGCCATTGATGAAGTGGACGGTCAAATCAAACACGCCGATCTGAAAATCAACGAATTGGTGACCGGCAAAAATCAAGACCTTCATGGCACCATGATTGCCATGGAAAAAGCCGATATCTCCACCAAGATGCTGATGGCGGTTCGCAATAAGATGGTCAATGCGTATCAGGAAATCATGAGAATGCAGATATAACCCGGGAACTGGGCGAATCAACGGCACAACGAACAAAATCCAAGATTTCAATTATTGGAAATTTTTTTAAATGGCACAATCTACCGAACTTGTAAACGACTTCCAAACCCAGTTGCGAGGGTTTGTGGACAACCTGTCCCTGCCGAAGAAGATCTTCATTCTCATCGCCATGGGCGCTGTTTTGGCGGGGCTTGGATTGATCATGTTCATTTCCCAGCAAATTACCTACACGCCTTTGGTAACGGGAATTTCCATCAAGGAAACTTCTTTGATTGCCAAAAAGCTGGATGAAAGCCAAATCCCTTACATTGTCGCTTCGGGCGGATCGGGCATTTTGGTTGACTCTCAGTTTACGGATCAAGCCAAACTTGAAATTGCCGATGCGGGACTTTTAAACGGCGGACTGGTTGGATTTGAGATATTTGACAAAACCGACTTCACCGCCACCGAATTCCAGCAGAACGTTCAGTTCAAAAGAGCCTTGGAAGGTGAACTGGCCAGGCTGATCATGAAGATTAACTCCATTGAATCGGCCAAGGTCATGCTTTCCATTCCCAAGGAAAGCCTTTTTATCGACGAACAAAAAACCCCTTCCGCCGCCGTTAACCTGGTGTTGAAAAACCAAGCCGTGCTGAATTCGAACCGGGTGCGCACCATTGCCAATCTGGTTTCCGGAGCCGTTGCCTCCATGAAGCTTGCGGACGTGAAAATATCCGATCAATATGGGAACCTTTACGTACATGATACCAGACAGTCGGCTGTTTACGAGACGCGCGACAAAAACCTGAGTTATAAGCAGAGCGTCGAAGGCTATTTGGAAAAAAAGCTGATCCAGCAGTTTCAAAAAATCACGGGCCCCGATGGTGCCGTGGTAAAGGTTTCGGCCGATTTGAATTTCGATTCGGCGGAAATCCAAGAACACATCGTGGATCCCGACGGTTCTGTTTTGGTGAGCGAAGAAGTCCGTTCGGAAAAATCAACGGGTTCGCGCTCCATTCCCGTAGGCGTGCCGGGAGTGACTTCCAACGCCCCGGAAATCAGGGCGGGAGCCAGCGAAGTCGCCAATATTTCCGAAGCCGACAAGAAAACAAAAAGAAGCAACTACGAGAATACAACCCGCACCGTTAAAAAAACGGAAACCGCGGGTGAGATCAAACGACTCAGCGTTTCCGTATTGCTTGACGATAAAAAGATTGAAGAATTGACCCCGGACGGACAGCCGGTCGTGTTGAAATCAAAATGGACCGAAGAGGAACTGGCGCATATAGAAGCCATCGCAAAACGAACCGTGGGCTTCAACCAGGAAAGGGGGGATGTCATCGAAGTAAAGAGCATTCCCTTTACCCCGCTGATCGAAGAGAAAATAAAGACCTTCGAGGTCCAACAAGAGTTGGAAAGACAACTATGGCTTGATCTGGCCAAGTTTATCGTGATTGGCGCTTTGGTGATCGTTATTATCTTTGTGGTTATCAAGCCGATGGTTAAAAAGCTCAATCAAAACCCGGAAGAACTTAATCTTATCATGGGTTTGCCCACATCCATTGAGGATCTGGAAAGGGAAGAAATCGAAATCCCCGCCGAGCAGGAATCAGGCATACCGCCCAGATCCCGCATTATCGAACTGGCCAAACAGGATCCGCAACGCTCGGCCAATTTGGTCCGTTTTTGGCTTATGGATAAACGCTCCATATAAAAAACGCTTCGCAAATCCCCTCCTAACCATCCGACAATCATTCGCCACTTAGCGGTTTCCGTATTCCCGCCAAAAACATTGGAAGAATTGGAAATCCCTTTCCACATTCCTTTCCAAAGATTCAGCTTTGGTGATGAACTTCCGCCTGCCCGTAAACGGGGGTGGAAACGCCTTCGTAGCGCGCCTTGAGTTGCAGGGACAGAAATTGGGAGTAATGTCGGTTTTGGTGAAGATTGCCGCCCTGGAACCATAGATTCTCTTGACGTGTGGGTTTCCACATGTTGCGCAGTTCCCCCTCCCAAGGACCCGGATCCTTGGTGGTATCGGACCCCAATCCCCAGCATTTGCCGACCTTGTCGGCCGTTTCCTGTGAAACTATGTCGGCGACCCAACCGTTCATCGAACGGTAGCCGGTGGCCAGCACAATCAAATCGGCGGGCAATTCGCTTCCGTCCGAGAGCACCACGCTTTTTTCGGCGATTCTTTCCACGGTGACGTTGCTTTTCAGCTTAACATCACCGCTGATAATCAAATCGCAGGCACCGACATCTATGTAATATCCCGATCCTCGCCTCAGATACTTCATGAACAAGCCCGATCCGTCGTCTCCGAAATCAAGCATGAAGCCTCTATCCCGAAGTTTTTGGTAAAAATCGGCATCCTGCTCCGCCATTTTTTGGTAAACGGGAATGTGGAAGGTATGCATAATTTTGTAAGGTACCGAAGCAAAAATCAAATCCGCTTTGTGGTGATCCATCCCGTTTTCAACGGCTTTTTCCGAATACAAATCCCCCAAGGCCAGTTCCATCAAACTGTCGGATTTGGTGATGTGGGTGGTTGATTTTTGCACCATGGTTACATCCGCGCCGTTTTCCCAAAGTGCGGCACAGATATCATGCGCCGAGTTGTTGGATCCGATGACCACGCATTTTTTGCCGGCATATTTTGAACCGCCTTTGTGGATGCTGGAGTGCTCAATTTCCCCCTTGAACTCGTCGTCCCCGGGAAATCTGGGGATGTTCGCCTTGCCGGACATACCCGTGGCGAAAACCAATTGCTTGGGTTTCATGACAACGGTTTCTCCGTTTCGTTTCACTTGCACCGTCCATTCTTTCTTGACTTCATCGAATTTGGCACTTTCACACACCGTGGAAGTCCAATAGTTCAACTCCATGATCTTGGTATAGGCTTCCAGCCAATCGCCGATTTTATCTTTGGGAGCAAAAACGGGCCAGTTTTCTGGAAAAGGCAGGTAAGGCAGATGATCGTACCAGACTGGATCGTGCAGGCAGAGGGATTTGTATCGATTACGCCATGCATCCCCGGGACGTTCGTTTTTATCGATGATCAAAGTCGGCACCTCCAGTTGCCTGAGCCTGGCACCCAGAATGATGCCCGCCTGTCCGCCGCCGACAATCAGACAATAGGGTTGTTCGGTATAGCCCAATTCACGGGCCTCTTTCTCCCTCTCTTCCTTCCACGTTAGCCTTCCCTTCACAACACCGTGAGCCAAACCCTTCTTGCGAGTGGTTTTTTTCTTTTCCTCGTAGCCTTTGAGTTCGACCATTGTGGTGAGTAAAGTCCAGCATTTGTCGTTTTTCAATCTAAGCAAACCTTTGCCTCTTGCAACACCCGTTTCGAAGGTAAACCAAGCTTCCGTAATGCCTCCGTTTTCCGTTGCGTGTTCTATAATTTGGAAATTCTCTGCCTTGGTTTCCGCCGCTCTTGCGTCTACCATATCCCGAATCTCGCTTTTACTCTCCAAGGTTTTGATATTCCAAGTGAAAGAAACCAAATCACGCCAATAACACTCCTCATCAAATAAATCCGCCACGACACTTCCGGCTTTCCCGTTCAATGCCTCCTCGAAACCAGCAAGCCATTTCCCCGCTGCTTCTTGGGCTTTTGAATCTGTACCCATATTCTTTTCT
>JAOWAZ010112173.1:0-13072 GCA_028565935.1 Goniobranchus fidelis
ATGCTACAGAGGAACAGGGTTTCTTCATAGACCGTCATGTTTAGAAATTTTCCGCTTTGCCATTGTAATTGCATGCTTCAGAGGAACAGGGTTTCTTCATTGAAATGAAGAAAGGGTTTCTGCATAGACCGTCTGGCTTTTGAAATTTTCCGCTTTGCCATTCTAATTTGCATGCTTTGGAAAATTCACGCTTTGCCATTGTAAGTGTGTGGCCATTAAGGAGCGGGTCCTCTGCATGACGTTTCTCTTTGGAAAATTCACGCTTTGCCATTGTAAGTGTTTGGCCATTAAGGAGCGGGTTCTCTACATGACGTTTCTCTTTGGAAAATTTCTGATTTGCTGTTGCATGTGCGAGGCCATTGGGGCACAGGTTTCTCTGCATGATCTTCTAGCTGTGGAAAATTTGTGCTTTGCCATTTTAGGTGCATGGCCATTTAGGAACAAGTTTTCAGCGTCGATCTTCCTGCCTTGGAAAAGTTCCGCTTCATCATTGTAAGTGTTTGACCACGGAGAAGCAGGTATCTGCATCGATTTTTTGCTTTAGAATCTTTCCTCCTCTTTGCCTTGTTTGAGTTCATATATAGAGAAAGAGGTTTTCTGCATCTACCCCACTAGCTTCGGAAATGTTGTGCTCTGCCATTACAAGGCATTTGGACCAGAATGTAAAAAGGCATTAAAGTTTTGCCTTTTCTGTTTTCATCCAATAAAGGTCAATCAATCAATCAATCAAGGTTGTGACAGGTTTCCAGCATCGATCTTCCAGCTTCGGAAAATGTTCCACTTTACAAAGAAAATTACCTGTGGCCATAGAGAATCAGGTTTTCTGCGTTGATCTACCAGGTTGCATGTTTTGGACATTTTGGGTTTGCTATGGTATGAGTGGAAAATTCTGGCTTAAGCTTACGTATCGGCATCGGATATCTGCATTTCTATGAATTCATAAGTTAAGGCATTAAGATCAAGAAGGGCGTGTACTACGCCGAAAATTTGCACCTCTGTAAATGCTTCCTAAAGCCTCTAAAAACACAAACATCACCACCACCACCACCACCACCAACAACAACAACAACAACAACAACAACAACAACAACAACAACAACAACAACAACAACAACAACAACAACGTATATGCTACAACTACCAGACATCACCAGTGACACGTTTAGAATCTTAGAAGCAGAAAAGGAAAAATCACCTTTGTAAGAAAAATGCCTCCAACTGGATTCATTTCAGGTCGTATTCGGGGCACCCCGGGTATAGGGTGGATACCCCCTTTGACTATCATCTTCATCATCTTCCCAATCGATCCACGGCTTTGCACCTCTTGGGTTGCGATTTGTTCGATTGATTTATATAATACCTTTTGATTTATTTCCGATTACGTTCCACTCCGCCACCCTTTCTTTCAATCCTTCGTCTTGTTGGTTCAGTCTTTATGTTGGCTAGAAGATGGTTTGTGCAGTACAGGTGCTATACAATTATTGCAAGCAAGAACTAAGCTTCATTTCCTTCGAAAGCACATCCTCGATGAATGTCGAACAGGAAAAAAGATGCATTTTTCTATGCAATTTTCAACAAAGTGCGTGTGAAAAATAAAAATGTGAACCAAGCTATGGATGCCGATGTTCTAATCTGATGACCATGTTGGCTAGGCTAGTTTTTGAAAAGGGAGGACAGCAAGGCTCAAACATCTCATGTTTGTTTGTTTATAAAGTCTTTCCCTGTTTGCATTCTTTTAGGATAAAACATTTTTAAAAATTAAAATTTAAGAATTTGCCTTTTATTCATTCGTTTATTTTTCTACGCTTTATAGCCACATTCTTTGCTTCTTTTTTCCCCTTTGATCTTATTTGATTTTTAATTAGATTAATATACTTCATTTGCAGATTCTTCACTTCGCATATTCAAAAATTAGATAGAAAAATGGGGGGAAAACATTTTTTAAAAAGAAACAAGAGAACAAGTCATGAAATCTTGGTCAACAGACTTGAAAATGAGAATAAAAGGAAGTGAATGGTCATTGGAAGCAGAAAAACAGTTTCCTTAAAAAAAAACAAAAAACTTAGACCTTCACAACACCATGGAGAAAAAAAATCACAAAGCAAGCCTCAAGAACTTGTAACGATCTCAATTATTCTCCAGTGTAAGAACACAAGATCACTATTGTCTTGGCAGCACCTGTTGGTCTTCGTAGATATTTGAAAGATTTGAAAGAGACTCGTTACCATTTTGATTCACGACTTGAGTGATTCTTGAACAACAAGCAGTGCCGATGCTCCTAGCTGTCTGAAGGGATGGTCGAACAAAGGCTCGCATTAGCCTTCTGGTTTACAGGAAAGCCAACCGACAACATGACAACAGACTTGGCCAGGGAAAATCGATACGGACAACGAGGGCAACAATCTACTCAAGGCAACTAGATTCGCCTGGTGTGAGCAACAGGTTGCCCACTCTCACATACAAAGTAGTTTAGATATATATTATTATATATCTTCATGCACACACAATCACACACTAACCACACACATCAGCCCATGTGCATACGCATACACACACTAGCCAGCTTTCGACGTCCGTTCGTTGTCCATCGATCTAGATCTAGATCTTTTGAACCTCAAATATAGATGACCACTGAGGGCAAGTTACATTGAAGGAAAATCCAAATCCTCGTATTCAAAAATTAAATAAGCAAACGATATCGATAGGTTTGCTCTTCGTTTCAAACAGAACGTTTCTTTAAGATCCAATCAATTTTGATTGAGCTACAAACAGAATACCAATCGCCCTTAAGACAATATTCATACATAATCTTGTATATAACCAGCTTATAGAAATGAAATTTTAATACCCACTCCATTCAACTGCTAGCCAACGTTTATCAAAATATGAGGCTGTGACTCACTTCAAATCATAACAATCCACTTGTTCTCACCTGCCTAGTTGAAGACGCATTAGGATTATCTGCCATTTAAAAACATTGGATACTTACAAGGACAATTACCATTTCGGAGTGATCAAATATATATATATAAGAAACATTGCCTCAGACATAACTTCCTTGGAAAGATTTATCGGATTGAAAGCAGATTACTGACCCAAACAGTAGCTGATTCTGTATGAGGTACAGCAGATTGTTTACGTCCTTCGGGCGATTTTTTTTTAAAGCATGAAATTAAAGCCTCCTCCAGAAAGCTGTGACGATACAATTCAAATGGATCGCCGCAAAGTATCTGCTTTGGTTGTCTAATAGGGCTTTTGAATTCAAGCGTTTTAATAAATGTGTCATTATCTAACATTTATAATTACGCAATCAACTAACTAATAGCACGATTTCTACTTTGAAATCTGCACTTATCACAATATTAGATTCCCAAAACGTCCGATGGATCACCGCCAAAACCAGGTTCAACTGAATCATGTAAAAACAGTAATAAATTATGAAAAATGCCCAAAAAAGGAAAACTGATGAGATTGAGAAATAACCTGAGCAGCCAAAGGATGCACTCTAGTGGACGATGGTGCGATAATGTGCTATGGGAGACAAATTGGGAGGAATTATCCATGGAACACATGCAGGAAAGTGCCACGTGAAGAAACGGTGGATCTACTGAAGAAAAAAAAAAAGGATAAGCTGCCCTCAGAGACCTTCCCCTCCCTTCCCACACCTAACAATCCCAGACCAACGAATTAGTAGATGCATTGGAAAACAGAATAGGGAGGGGGAGGGTTAGGTAGACAGTCAGTCAGGCAGACAAAGAGGGAGGGGGCAGTTTCATGATTAGGTAGGAGAGGGAAGAAGTCTCTCGTGTTTCGTAGTCATTATGCGCCGCTTTGCTTGAAGTTCATTCACTGTCACCTTACACTTTATACTGACTGCAACTTATGGCGAATCTTTATAGCAACATTGCCTTATTTCACTTAATATGTTTCCCTCGTTGTCTTCTAGCATTTCTTTATTCTCTAAAACAAGACAGATATTCACACAACTATAATACCCCCCTTCAAAAATCTCGAAATAAAAACAAGAAAGGCACAAGCAACAGTTGGAAGTAACTGAGCGACTACACATTCTTAATGCAAGCAGAAAATCACATAACGCACAACACTTCTCTGAGATGGTCAATCCTTGCTGGACATCACACTGAAATGGTGTAAAAACAAAGCAGGCTATGAAAATTTGACCACCGCGGCGTCCTAAACTTCGTGCACGAGCTAACAGGAAACACTCGACGACGTCGAACCTATGCCGTCCTCGCTAAATCCTCAGTATCCACACGAAAAAGGCATCTCCAAAAGGCCCCTACTCCCGAGCGGATGTTTCTTGACCTGTACTAGTTGTTTGTTTTGTTTTGTTTTTAAAACACAATCCTTCTCCTTTCTTTTTTCCCCTCCCCTACAGTGCAAATAGCGGTTCTTTCTCGCTGGTCTTCCAGCGCTTTACGCGACGACGGCAGCGAACAAAACTGAGTGGCGGATCAATCAATACAGCGACACACGCGCTGAGCCGTAAGCTGCCCCTGGCAGCACGCGCAGTAACAGTAGGATGGTCCTAAGACTATCTCCCGTCATCCCCCCTGCAATGTCCACTGGCAATGGCCCTCGTTTGAACAACCACGTTCATCCATCCCCTTATGTGTACGCGAGTGTGTATATTAGCATATATTATTAGGTTTGTAGGCGAGTGGCTATGGAGATGATGGATTAAGAGATGTAGTTCAGTAGAATCTTCGTGGTAGAAAGAACGGACTGAGAACAATGCTAATCCATTTCCTATAATAATGATTTATGATGTATCAAAGAGGAGATTGTTTAAAATGTTACATGGAGGAAAGCGAGGGCACATATCAAGTGTCCATTTTGAGTGCAGAGAGATTTCAGAGCGTCGGCTCTGCCCCCTTTGTCTTGGACATTCTATTTCCATTTTTCATTCAGGAAAGTTGAGGAAGCGTTTACGGATCTGCACATTTTAAACTTCCCGGTTTCCCTACCGCATTGACCAGATCAGTAACGTTTAGGCCAAAATCTAATCAGACAAGACTCATTTCGACCAATCAATATTATGTTATCAATCAAACGACATTTCGTTTTTCTTTTATTGTCAAATTTTCTTTCTTCTTTGCTTGGTTTCCGCAATATCAAGAACTTACTATACTATAGATGTTTTCCGTTTTGTTTTGTTTTTCTTTTTCTTTTTCTTTCACTCATTGTCCACTGTCGTCGAGTGTTAAGAGCTGATGTAAAACATTACATAACAGTTTGGTTTTGTGAAGATCAGACATGATAGCGAATACCAATTGCTTTTGAGCCTCAATAAAAAGTAGCAGTTGCTAAAAAAAAAAAGATACGAAAAAAACCCCAAACCAACGAACAACCACAAACAATGGCATGATCGCCGATCCCAAAGCAATCTGGCACGTGTAATAAGAGAGAGACTGCATTCTACTGTAATTTTTCTTTCGTTATAATTTCATCCAGAATATGTACACAGTGTTGTGTGCGTCAGAAAGGAAAGACATAAAACGATTCATGCAAAAAACGGTGTCAGAAAAGGTTATATCATTCCATCCCTTTTTTTTTTTTAATTGACCAATTCTAAAACACATTAAAAGATATTGCTTGGAATCTGTTTCATTATTCAGAAAATTGCAACTTCGATGATGACATAATCTTCAATCCAGCGGGATGTTCAGACTTGCAGTGAGGCAGAATTCTAGCTCAAGGACCCTTAAGTCTTAAAACTTAACAGAAAATCAAGCCTTATTATTAGTAATGGTGAAAACAAATTTGATTAAGGCGTTTTCAAATACCTTGAGCTACATCTCAAAAGGTGACCATTCCAAGCTTCGTTGCCAGGTCAAAGGTGAGATTTTACCAGTCAAATGTAAAACCCACCTTCCCTTATTCCAGAGATGAAGGAAGATTACAACTACCGATACAAAATTAAAAGACTTTGAAAGGAGATATTAGAGAAGATTGAGTAAATTATGACCATTTGGAACGAAGGGTTCAGCAATGAAAAACTAAGTAGAAAGCCTTGTCTCTTAAATAAGTGAACTGGTGGCCATACATGCGAAAAACAAGTTGCCAAGAACTCGAAAAGGCCTGGATGGAAGGAAGTGCACCGGTAAACTCAAAACCAATGCCTCTACCTTGCTCATGCCTCATGCTATGCTCCCCTAATCGAAGTGAAGAGAATTAAATTGGAGATTGAGAGTACCCCCAAAGTATTATTATGAAGGGCCTCACCGCCTGCATCGAACGTCCTCATCATACGGTCATTCAATTCGGGTATCTTTTCCATTACATGGAGAGCATAATATATTAGAGCACGTTGATAGGCGCATCACATTATGATTCTGAAACAATTTCCCCGTGCATATAGCAGGATGCTGATTTATACCCCAGAGAAAAAGAGGATATCAGTACATTACACTGTCCCCTAGGATACAATTATGTTCTTAAGCCTGGACAAGATAGGGACAGATTTGAACCCCATGCGTCGCTTCGTTAATCATGCTTGCTAACAAACAACTCTGTTCGTGTCTGCATTGGATTAATAGCATTTATTAGGGAAGTGCAAGTACTCGAGTACTCGAGTAATAACGCTACCGAATACTCGCTCGAGAAGTTAACAATTACTCGAGTAAATTTTGTTCTGTTACTCGAGCAATACTCAAGTATTTGATTTAAAAGCTAAAAATAGTAACATTTTAAAAACATTTTTAAGATACTAAAAAATAGCACTTTTGGTTTGTTTGTTTTTTACTTTGGTGAAAATTGTGTTCATTAAAAAATCGAGTACTTGCACGAGTCCCGAGTACTGGAGTGATCGCTCGAGTAGTTGGTGGTTGTCCGAGCGAGTATTCGAGTAGTAAAATGTGCTACTCGCACACCTCTACTGAGGAGAATGACACGAGGTCTTGACATACACACAGACGTGCAAAACACACACACGCAAAACACATACACAAAACACACACACAAAACACACACATGGAAAACACACACACACATAAAACACACGCACATAACACACACGTAAAACACATACACAAAACACACACACAACACACACACACAACACACACACAAAACACACATAACACACACGCAAAACAATAGCAAACCCCAAGCAAGAAAACAATAACAAAAATTCGATACATGTACGTCCTTTGGAAACGATCTCAGGGCTTGCACAGAAGAAGGAGAAGGGAAAAGATAGTGATTGTGGGAGGGGGGGAAGGGGATGGAGAGACTTGGAGAGAACAGGACACAAGGACGTGGTAGTAAATGCCCTGGCAACCCTGATTCTTAATGGGGTACGAGTACGAGAAAGCAGGCATCGTAGTGCAAGGAAATCAGTGCTAAAATTACCATTATTTGAAAAAGAAACGCTACGCATGAACTTGTTAATAAAGGATTCCAGACGTTCTGCGCATATATTATTATGACTCAGGTATGAACAACCGGCCGTTTGTGGGCAGCGAAAGATTCTGTCCGATTTTTAGTATGAAGCCCAAAGGGTGGACGATAAAAATTTAATGAAGTAAATAGAAAAAAGGGGTGAACCCCAAATAGAATTTTGTACTTCACTCAACGAGTGAGAAAGGTGGAATGTCTATTACTACTAAAACTCTTTACAAAGAAGACACGGTGAGCTGATGTTAATATCAGTTCACACCGGACGTGACGATACAACTACAGTGCCGAACAAACGTAACGAGCACAATATAAAAGCTAACTTTACCGTCTAACTTTACCGTAACAACATATATGTATCAAAGCATTTGTGATCTTACCAAAAATGCCCACAATGTGGTCAACTATATTCTAGATCTATTGTAGTATTGCATATATTGTGTTACATGTATTTTACTTTTACTCTTCTCCCCATGTCTTCGTCAAAGTCTGCATAGGCCCTACCAGTATTGATTCTACATAGTCTAGATCTATATCTAGATTTAAATCTAATAATCTAGATCTGTTTGCCCATGCCTATCAATCAAACTACGACATGCATCAACGATGCACCTAACCATACGATTTTTTGTGAAATCTAAAGCCAAAGTCAAAGTGTGACTCTTCTTGAACAAATCACACATTAGATGAACATGGAGGAATCTATTTAGATAGGTTAAAAGGTACTTTTTAGTCTATTTCATAGTCTAAATCGGTAGATCTATCTGTATTCTCTGAACAAGGGTTTAGATATCTTTGATTAGATATAGATCCAGTGTGTTATCCACTGACATTGAAATGACCGGAACAGAAACTCTGTAACAGATGTTGAACAAACATAACAATTAACACACTGTGTGTGTGTGCCTGTGTCCTGTGTCAAGAAGAGAGATGGGAAATCAGGTGTGGAAAATGGCGGGAAAAGTGAAAGGGCAGCTAAACAATGACTTGTGTAGATTTTTATGGCTTGCCTGGTGATTGCTCACCTTACACTAAGAAAAGTGCCTTAAATGACGGAACATGCGACAAAAATGCGAAAATTGCGGCCGCCTTGCTGTAAACAGTGAAAATTGCAGCTGCGTTGCCTAACTTACCCGAACCAACTATGATACCATGATATGACAACTCATTCACATACTAAGTTACTCAAGATAGGCAAACTGTTTATGTCCTTCCACAAAAGACAGGGAATATCAAGCACTTCACTAACAGTCAGAAAGAAAACTTCACTCCTTGTAACCAAATGGACTGTCAGGTGTACACATACATAGCTAGTCACGGGAAGGTGACACAAACCAACTCACAGAGGGAAGAGAGAGAGAGACTCAGAGTCAAATGGTTTTATGACTGGCCACCGGAAATGTTCGTCTCGCTCAGTCGTCATGGAGATTAAAGAAAAAAACCTGAGCTTTTATATAGCACTAAATCCACTAAATGTGCTCATAGCGCTTTACAAAAGTATTTCCCGACAGGCCTTTCCAACCAAATGCCTTCTCAACTCCATTTGGAGCATACAGAGCTGCAATCATTTATAGACACACTTGCTCTAGCATACTGAAAAGGTCTTCCTTTACCTATGGTCGGGTACTCAATAACACCTGAGTGGGGTGAGGAAATGCATGTAAAGAACCTTTCCCAAGGACTAAACAGTGCCACTGCCCGGTCCGGCCTCGAACTCGAACCCCCGCTGTTACAAGTCCCACACACTAGCCTTACAGCTACGCTGCCACACAAGGTCTCACCCCGAGTAAGGGGACCACAGCAGCAAACCGTAGATTGGATAAAATAAGTAAAGAAGTATCTTGGCAACTACCAAGATACTACCTAGACATAGGTTGGTCCAACAACAGGCCACAACATGACTGTCAGATACACACTGCTATCAGTACACTACTGGTTTTACATCAATCGCTACTTCAACTACTTCTATTTCGTTTGTTATGACTCCTACTGCTACTACTACTACTACTACTACTATTTCTACATTCTTTTTCTTTGTCATTCATACCACTGCTGACGGTTGACCTCCACAAACTTATCTAATCATTTTGATCTTGAGCTTTCTGCATCTTAGTTCTGCTGGCCTTTTATTTGATCTCATCTCATCTCTCCACCTTCTTTTTTATTTTCCCCTAACCCCGCCTCGCAGTCTCCATTCTGTTGTTACTTCTACTATATTAACTGCTGTTATTACAGTTTTCTGAATACAGTAATTTGTCATTTGTCCACTTAGTCAAAACCATCTGTCACTTTGTAGAATTTATGTATTGAGATAGACTCACTGTTTTGTTACGTCATTTTCTGTCTCAGTGCTCTGAACCAGATATTTCCCAACAAAAGATCTCTTTTGATAAGTAGATCTTCCTTTGCTGGGTCCGGTGCTTTCACAGGCCATTGGCTGGGAGATAACTTTGCAGGATATGATGACCTGTTCTATTCCATACCAGGTCTGGTTCCTCAACATTCTCTTAATGATGTGAAATTTCTACGATTTATTTTCTTTTTACTATGAAATGCATGTAATATAACCCTCTCGTATATCCTCCTAGTCAAAATTTAATGTTTTCCAATTTATTTAAAAAAGAATGGAATGGAGATTTACATTACTCGATGCAATACAACAACTAGATAACATTCGTTTATTATGAGAACTGTGTCAATATGGAACAACTTAAATTTTCAAATAAAAAATGCATCTGATTTGAATACTTTGAAGAATTTGTTGGATAAGAAGCTGATTGAGTTACGTTTTTCATTTGATTAATTTCACCCTGGGCATTTAGAGTTTTAATCCTACTTGCGCCCTTAATACTAATAATATATGATACTTTGACTTTGATAGTGAAACACCGATTTTATCACACCCGTATGTCATGTTAAATCATATTCATACCAATTTCATGAGGATCTACTTTTCATCAAGACAGATGGACAATGCATGTCTCATAAATTGCAGAATTTAATAGCAGAACTCTTATAAACTGTGCCATTTAAGTCTTTAAACTTAACAGAGTTATGACTATTTCTCTTAGACTCTACTTCCTCATTTACTTTTTACCTGTTTGTGATCATGATATTCTTACTAGAAAAAAAAAGTACAAGATTTGAGTGAGCTTGGAAGAACTTGTACTTCCATATGACTTTTCATCTTCTGAATCTTTTGTGTTTTCATCTCAAATCTCCCCGTATCTGAGAGTCAGAGGTTGGGAAGTCTAATTACCCGGTAATACCTTATTCATGTTTGCAAGTACAATAGGAATAAAGTTTGATTCATTAAATAGTTTAATACATAACTTGCACTTTCTTCATGAAGATTTTTTAAATATTGATTGTGAAAGTATGTAGTTAGCAATCTGTTTTTTGAGAGCCTGAAATGTTTGCGTAATTTTTACTCTAAAGGAATACTGCGTTTCAATTTATTTGGAATTCCGCAAATTGGTGCTGACATTTGTGGATTCAGGGGCACCACAAATCCTGAACTGTGCACTCGGTGGATGCAGCTTGGAGCCTTCTATCCATTCATGAGGAACCATAATACTCTTGGAAGTCCTGTGAGTCTCTACTTTCATTTGCCTTTTATCAGATGATCATAAAACAAGTTGAAAAATATCTATTAAAAATTGAGCTAAGTCCAAAAAGTGCACAGGGAATAACCACACTAGAATCCCAAAATTTGGCATAAATCTTGAAAAAAATTATGAATTTTCATGTGGAACCATTATTTTTAATGATTAAAACATAGTAAAATATTAAAATCTGATTAAAATAGTATACTGTTTTTCAAAACTTAAAAAAACATGTAATTTAACAGTCCTAAGCACATGAACCTGGAAGTAGACCCATGCTTTCCTGGGTCACATCCCAATGGGCAGAGGCCTAGTCCTATTCTTCAGTAATGAAGTCAAAAATGTGATAGAAGGCCTACAAGAAGGGGCTAGAAATTTAAAACTATATCCTCATCTTCTTTATCCTAGAGATAGGTTGATCATCACAGTTTTGTTGTTGTGAACAATTAGTCTTGATGAGATCTGATCTAGATCTAGATCGGATCTTGAACACTGGCATTACTATTACTGACAAAATGTCTTGACTTCGTAGGGTTGCTCTTACACCAAACAAGAATAGAAAGAACAGAAGAAGAGAGTATTTTCGCCAGAGAAGAGGTGTTGCGACTGGAAATTTTTATCATGTCGACAAAATATTTCCCCATCCTCTCTCTGCTTGAAGAATGGGATTTCCTGCTTGTTTAACCCTTTCGCTACATGAACGTTTTGCTATTTTGTACGTAACCATTTTTCACTATTGTGAACCCAGTGTACGCAGGATATTATGCTAAAAATAGGTCATGTTTTAAAAATAATTGTAGCATTCTTATTTGACTGAATAAACCATTAAAAGTATATATATTTCGAAAGATTATAAACAGAACCTTAATTTTAGATGTAAAAAGAATAAGTAGGTCATGGTCACTGACCAAGGTCAAGGTCACAATAACAAAATCTTGGATATGAACTATTTTTGTCAATGATTCAATCAATGAAAACATGTCCAATAAAAACTGAAATTGTCTAATACACACGATGTTTCTTGTTCAGTTCTTTCAAAATGTTTTGTGAGTGTGATATGTTTCAAATCATTGTCTGAGTGTGGTATGTCTCAAAACATTGGCAAGGGCAAAGGCCGGGCTGGTCTCTAAAACATCAATCTTCTACATCCTCTTACTCAGCAGGCCTACGTCCTTTCTTCTTATTCTTTCGCTTTCCTACAGGCCCAGTACTAGATCTAGATCTGTCCTGCTTTGTTTTCTACACTGCAAGTGCCTTTCCTCCAACTGGCTACTTCACACCCTTCCCTTTACCTTTCACTGAGTCTGACATTTGTGTTCTTTTCTTACTAGGATTCTCACTATCACCATTGCTAGATGTAGATGAAATGCTTTTGTCAGAATCAGAGTCTTCCCTATCTGATGCAACATACTCTGACCCAGAATCAGAATGAAATGACTCCTCTGGTGTGTTTTCACCAATTAAGTCAAGTTCAAACAGGGATTTTCGAGGTCGTTTTGACATTCTTTCAGCCATTGTGTTTACTTTCTGTAAAGTGACTTCAAGAGCCCACAGCCAGCGCTAGCAGTAAAAAAAAAATGCTTCCCCTGTAGGCAGTTTCGTCAGTTTGAAGTGTCTCCTGTCATAATTTGCCGTTACTTAGCGTACAGATTCACAACAGAAACTCTATCAACCCCGTTTATTTATCACGTACAGGTACGTCTTACTGGTATCCTTGAAGCTCATTTTTCATTACTTCTGGGACGTACCAGTACGTCGGCTTGCGAGAATTTGCACACTATTATGACGTACATGTACGTCATTTATACATGTCAAAAGGGTTAAACAATGATAAATAATAATAAATTCAATTTATTAAGTAAACAAATCTCAAAGTGCATAATATAATGAGAATCTCTAATGAAATACACATACATTCACATTCGCTTACCTATCACACAATATACTCGCTCGCAAATGAAAATAAAAAGCTAAAAGGGATAATAAATAGATGATTGGTTATGTAGATTTAAAAACTTTAAGAAACAGGATGTTTGAGTGCAGCTTTG
>JAOWAZ010113283.1:0-13056 GCA_028565935.1 Goniobranchus fidelis
ACTTAGATTTTACAATAGATTTTTTTAACAGAAAATTTCTTTTAATGGGGTTGTTTTGCCTTGAGAATTTTTTTTGGGAAAAGATAGCTATATTCAAAGAAATGGGAAATTCTTCAGGTTTACATTTCTGCTCAATCAAAACGTTTTGTTGGAATACTTGCCTTCTCTGTTTTTCTGTTCAAATTATATGAAATGTCATTTAGATTCCAAACCTAAGGTAAAATGGAAGGAAAACTAAAATATATGATGCTGATCAGAATCATTTATCTTTGAGAAATATAGAAGAAAAAAAAACAACTTTATCCTATTTGTATTCAGAATTTTAATCCGAGCAATCCCTACTGCCAAGGCGTACATGGCATTCTTCAAGCCTACCAGGCCTCACTGTCTAAAGTACAGCTTTATGGCCCAACAAATTTCTCCCCTGTCATCAACCATGTCATGAGGTATGTAAATTTCATTGTATTAAATCTGTGTTTGTCATTTGCATTGTTGAGATTGGACACTGTTGCAAGGAACTTTATCAGACATCAACAAATGATTCATGGTAATTGTGATAAGAAAAAAAATAGAGAAAGTGGCGTGTCACATGTGAAAGTCATCAGTGAAACACTGGGAAGTATCAATGAAGTTGAAGGGTTAAGTAAAATGTAGGTATCAAAAGAAAGCAGGGCAACAATTCCATACTCCCTTCTCTGCTCAACATTTGTGGTTTTATTAGAATCAAGGGCTCCTCAGAAATGACAAGGTCTTGCTTTAAAAGAATTGAAGTGGTGCATCAGTTCACGCTTTTGGTGGAAAAGGGGTCATTTGCTCATAATTTGCAACTGCCTTAAATCTTTATACAGCTGACTCCACTTGAGATGAACTTGCTTGAATAATGATAGTTGGCTTTCTCCTATCGATAGGCTGAGTGTCGCCACCGACACGTTTGTTGTTACTCCATCATGGTGAGGCCTAGACAAAGGATACTTGCAGTGAGTGCTTAAATTAACGTGGGTGAAAGAAATGGCTTTTAAATCATTAGTCAGACCAATTTTGGAATATGCCAGCACTGTCTGGGATCCCCATATAAAATATCAAATAGATCAATTGGAAATGGTTCAAAGGAGGGGCGCTCATTTTGTCACAGGGGAATATGAAAACACAGCAAGCGTCACCACCTTGTTAGAAGAATTACAGTGGGATTCGCTGCAAAGACGAAGAAAAAATGCTCGCCTGATAATGCTTTATAAGATAAATAACAAGCTGTGGGCCATTTCAAACAACGACCTCCAGAAGCCTGTAAGGCTATCAAGAACAATACATGACCTCAGCTTCGTCCAAATATCAACAACCACCAACTATAGAAAGTTCTCATTCTACCCGAGAACAGTTGTTAAATGGAACAGATTACCGAGAGAAACAACATCAGCAGAAACCATCAATATTTTCAGAGAGTGCATTTTAAAACCAGCAAAAGATGTGTGAAGAGTTCCAACAAAGAGAATCCCGATAGGCATCGATTTTGTAATTTAAAACATGTCATAATCTTCATTATTGAAGGAGATATTTTATGGAAGATTATATGGAAGACATATGAATTATAGAGTGTAATAGGCCTATTAGAAGTATCAGGGTAGGCCTACTGCTGGTCAAGCAGAGGATCAGAGATAAGTGGGGAAAGCAGATTGGGGGGTTGGGAAAGTGGAAGATACGGATGGAATGTAATTACATCAATTGGTGTGTACTTCATGCTAGGCCAAACCAGCACTGTTGTTTTGCCGGTTTCACAGCTCTCGTTGTATACACAATGCAGTTTCTTTTTTTTTTTAAGCTTCACCTATGAAAACAAAATACGCTGTTCCCTTACTGAAGAGAAAAATGCAGGTCATAGAGGGGAGAGGGGAGGTTGGAGGATTACCAAAAGGAAAAATCTGAAAAAAAAAAGGTACATCTAGCAAGATGCATACGGTACATGTAGTTACTGTTACTGTTAGACAAAACAGCACACGAACCCAGATCAATAATATCAGTGAAGGGAGATAATCCCATTTAATAAAATCACATGCACTGTTCTGTAAAGTATGCTTTCTAATGCTTTGGCGGTTTTTTGAACTTCGGATGTATTGGTCTTTTTTTCCCACTCCCCAAACAAAATCAATTAAGTGTAGTCGACTGTAGATATGAGAGAACTGCCTGACAAGAAAACAATTTCGGCTCAGATTCTCATAATCTTGGGCTAAAACTAAAAGGAAAATTCAGGAAGTTGTGCATAAATATATTTAAATGTTTACAAAAGTTTTGTGCTTCATAAAATGTTTTAAAGCGTTTTGGTTTTAATGAAATTGCGACAGAAGTGATGATTGCAAAATTAGAAGCACAATTTCAATGATTTCTTGTCGTGTGTTGTTGATCCATGACCTTTGGCACTTTTGCTTCCGCTCTATGCTATTACTCTAGGCCTGTCATGCCATGACAAAATGCTCGGGCTGTATCAGATTCAGAAGACAGTATGAAAGGAAAAAGGGGATTACTTTCTAGTTGCCTTTATCTCCTGCTCAAAGAACAGCTTCACACTAATGTGTTTACATGAAGAAGTTTATGCAAATTCATTTCATGTTGAAATTTATTTAGATAAGACTATTGATAGCTATGCAATATAATTGGTATATCCATCTTCGCTCATTTTAAATTGGAAAAGCAGAAGACCTAAGATGGAATAAAGGAAGTTGAAATGGCTGTTGGTGTTAGAGAGAAGAGTGTGTTGAACTGGATTAATAACAGCTGGATGTCCAAATTCCATTGCAGTGAAACCTTATGGTAGTTAAAAAAAGGAAAATAAGACTTAAGACGCAAAATGTATGGAAATATAATAAATCATTTTTACCATAGCGTTATGATAAGCAGATATCAGTGTTTTGACATTTTCTATTTTTTCTGCTGAACAGGTTTGCCCGTGAGTGCCAAGACGGATCTAATTATTTTGTACTTCTAATTATCACAGATGGAATTATCACGGACATGGCACAAACCATTGACTCTATAGTCAATGTATGCAGTATAATTGTTTTGTTGAAATACTTTTTAGATCTTTAAGCTAGAAATAAGAATTTTCCTCATTCTCTATGGGTTGTTCATGAATGTGGTTATATTTATTTCAAGTTGAAAATTTCCATGGGAATCATCATGTGTACGTAAATTAAACTGGCACATTGCTCTAGAAGAATCAGTACTGCATGTAAAAACATGGCATTGTCCAAGATGGACAGAAACAATTCAAGTGTTAACTTTTCTTACTTATCCTAGAAATTCAAAATTGAGCCAGGGTATTAACAAAAATTATTTTAAAGTTCTTGATTCGTGTTAGACAAGCATACAAAGTCATTTTCAATAAAAGTAGGCATCTTAAAAAAAATTAAATAATGAAAATTCGTAATTTTGTGTTATTTCTTTGCATAACATAATTTTGCATTTCTTACAGGCCTCCCGTTTGCCTATGTCAATCATCATCGTCGGGGTTGGAAATGCAGAATTTGATGGTAAGTTTTGGCTTAATACTTTTAATATAGATTTATATTTTCATCTCTTTTCTGTCTGTCTGAGAACTTTTTTTATTTTGTCTACTTCACAAAAGGCTTTTTCTTGGATAGAGACTACCAATAAAAAAAAAAAGATATGGTGGTTGTGAGATACCTATACTTGTTTTTCTATCTAGTGATTCTATTTGTAAAATTGGTATTGAATTTAAGGAGGGGAATAGTTATCACAGGGCAGCACTGTAATAAATATTTAAATTGCAATAGAATTTCCCGTTGCTATGAATTGATTATAGGTAAATAATAATCTGTAGAACTGTTGAATGGCCTGTCTTTTGAGCATGAAAGCACCGTACCCCGAGTTTGAGTTCATCCTTGACAATTTGTCATTTGATCATTTTACAGAAAAAATAAATTAAACCAGTTACATATTGGGATTTATAAGACGAATATTTGAATATTCAGACATTAAGACATTTTGTCTTTTGTTAAGTCTCATAAGACCCCACCAGGAATATGCAAATGGTGTCTGTAACCCATTTTTTAAGAAATATATTAGAATGATAGAAGAGCAACAAAACTCACCCCAACATACTCACACATGAAACTCTCACAACTCAAAACAGAACCCAGCAATTGGCAGCAAATTATCTTTTTGGGTTAGTAATACTTTCTGGCTGCTGTTCAGTGTATTTCCTTGTAAGTTGAAAAGATTTTGCAATTGTGTGGCATTCAAGGGGGAATGAATGTTAGCATGGGGTCAAGTCAATAAACTTGTCTTAGTTTATATGTCTGTTTTTGGGATGGGTATTACTTTAAGGGGAAATAAACAGTAGCAAGGATTCAAGTTTGTCTTTCGTCATTCTTTACCAAGCTTAAATTATGTCCTTGACAACAGTATATTTAACTTCACCATCTCCAGCTTAACTCTTTCTATGCCAATTATCGATGTATTGGTAACTGAGTCTACGCCATTTCCGCCCATTACCGATCTATTGGCAAAGCAAGCCAGGTCTTGTTTTTTTGTTCCATACGCATTTACTCATTGTGCCTTGAAACTGACTTTTCAATGCCGTGAAGCGATTTTCAAATTTCCCCCCAAATCTAGTGATATATAACAATGCATGTTTGTGTGGATGAGTATGGCCTATTATGAGTGGCAGTGAATAAAATAGGTAATTTCCCCTGCAGAAAATGGGCAGAGAAAGAGTTAAAATGAGTACACAGCAATAGACAGCCTTGCCTGGGCAGTGGAGGAATAAACATTAAGTGGGCCCAGCGGGGACATACATAGTAGGGGTTAAGGAGTGAATATTTATTGTGGGGGCCTAGGGAAAAAATACATTGTGTGAATCCAGGGGCAATCTGCATTCTATGGGTTTAGGGGGAATATAGATTGTTTGTGTTCAGGGGTAATATGTATTGTGTGGATTTAAGGGAATATGCATTGAATGGATTCAGGGGGAATATACAATTACATTGGGGTGAAGGAATAGGTGCTGTATGATCTATTGCTTTTTGTTTTTTTTATACAACATTTAGCCATGGATGAACTTGATGCAGATGAGCAAAGACTTCAGTCAAGAATTTCAGGACATCAAGCAGAACGTGATATAGTGCAGGTATGTCTGTTTTATAATCAAGCTGCATGGGATATTGAAAGTTTATCGTACAAACAGCAGCTCACTTTGATTGTGTGTTATCCAGTTAGATGTATTTTATCATGAAAGTATTACTTTAAAGCACATTTTGTCCTACAAGTTAAGTAAAGTCAGCCTCAATGTGAAATAGAGGGAAGGAAAAAAATGAAATAATGAGACAAATGGAATGAGTAGGCAGCCACACATCTCTGTCATTCTCAGTCGGGTTCATGCACCTTTCTCCCTTATCCATCCCCATTTACCCTTGTCCTGTGCCATTGATCTCAAAGCAGCAGGTTTTGAATTGATTTTAATTGCCCTGGTATTGTTGGACATTATTATTAATTCAAAAGCCCAATTAGGTGACAAATCATGCTGGAACCCGCCCTTTACAGGTGTAATTTTGATAGAAATTCTCTGACTTAACGGATATTTAGGCAGAACGAATAATTAGCTGAAGGACAATTAGCAGATCACCATTGTATTACCATCTTTAGTTTTTTTTTCTGTAACTTAATATTTGATGAAGAGTTAATTCTGTTTCTATTTGATGTTACCATGGATTATAAGATGCATGGAAAGAGCCATTTTGATCAGCTTTTAAATCAAATATCACTATTTTTAATGTAAGCTAAAAAAAAAAAAAATTGAGGAAAAACTGATGTAAGTGTCGTTTTTCTTTCTGCTATTAGTTTGTCCCTTTCCGAGACTTCATTGGTGGCCGTTTTGGAGCAGACATGAATTTGAGTCAGGTTTATTTGGCTAAAGAAGTTCTTGCAGAGGTTCCCGAACAAGTTGTACAGTACATGAAGAAAAGAGGGGTCATTCCTAAACCTGCACACATGGTCAACCCATCTGGTCAAGCTTCCAGCCAGCCATCATGAGAACATGTGGTTATTGTTTTTATCATTATGAATTCTTGGAATGTTTTCAACAAAAGTGCTTACAAAACTTCCCAGAGCCTTATGATGGCCCATGGTCTGAATGTACTTATATCATGGGAGTATACTGAAGAGAACTGTTGAAGTTTTGAATTGTTACAAAACTAGGTTGAAGGCTGTACTTGATTTGCTTCTGTCTCAGGCCATCTTCTGATAGATTTCTTTTCTCTGAATCTCTCAGAAATTACTTTTTCTTACTGAGACTTTTGTAATTTCAGTTAGCCCTTTGATTCTATTTAGAAATTTGTTTCTCAGATGTTTTTCATTGATTACTATCCAATGAAATATTTGAAAAAGTGCGCTTCATAACTATAAAAAAAAAACCTCTACAATACTGTCAAGTTGTAGTGAGTTTTTCTTTGAAAGTTGAATAATTTTGATATGATGGATCATTGTTTTACCTGAGAAACAATGATAATATCACATCTTATTTTCTTTGGACAACACATTAACACATGTAGTCTTTTGCATATTATGAAAATTGGTTTCCTAGAAGAGAAGACAGTATGGATCATCTAAAGTTTTATTAGATGGGATGGTTAAAAAATATATGTCCTAGATAAACATCAAGTACGACAAAAGTGATGGGGGAATGAAACACAGTTCTGCTCAATATAAGTTGTATGTGCCTAAAGAAACTAAATTCATATCATAGGCTTTGTGATACATGTTCTTCTACTTCACCTTAATATTGATGAATAGACTAATCTGTGCTTTTCCTTCTTGATTTTCCTTTTGAAGTAGGTACCGGGTACAGACAGTTGCATGTTTGTATTGGTTTTATGGCTTAAAGTTTATTGGATTGACACTGCTTGTAATGTTTCACTGTTTCATTTTACTGACGAATGACACTACATTAATCAAAATACTGCTCACTTTATTGTGTGAATATATTTGGTACCACCTCTATTCACTATTTTATAGTGTTGATTTTGGACAGGTGTGTATAGAGAATTTACTTTATATTATTTCTTTGGCATTCGACATAACTCTGTGTGAATTGATTTTTAATTTTTCAATTCAATGATGTGATACTGCTATTGCTTTGACATTTATTATAGAATGTTCTGCTTCCTTTTCCCTAGGTTGTTTTTTTTTTTGTTTGGTTTTTTTTTAACTTATATCAATTTTTTCTTTCTCATATTAAAATTTATGTATCAAACTACCTCACACTTACACTATAGTTAAACATACACACCCATATATCTGTTTACTTTAATTGAATTTTCTGTGTATCCCAAATAATGGAAGCCTCAAAGTTTTCTGTTTGCCTTAATGCCAGTAAGCAGCAAATCAATTTACCTTGATTAATGTTTTGTTATTTTTTAACAGCATAAACTTATTGTCTGTTAAACAATGTAAATTATATAACAAGCAGTTCTTGTTGTACAGCCTCTCTTCTAATTTTTACTCCCTTAAAGTATGTATGTTTGCTATGGAAACTACACAATGATGTTTTATTGTATGATGATAATGACATTATGAAATTTTTCAAATGGCATAGTATGATATTATTAATTCCAATGAATGAACTAATTATACTTCCTTTATTTGTTCATTTATTGTGAATCTCCTTATATTTTGTACACCTTTTTTTCGGCCAGATTTTCTCCGGTAGATGTAATATTTAGATTAATTTATGTTCTTTCATCTCCTTTTTCAAATTTTCCAAGTTCAGTTTATGTAATTTTTGATTTGTAAACTCTATATATTATTATATCTTTCCTCTTTGTTTTTCTACTTTTTATGTTCTAGTGAAATTCTTCCGACTTATATAAGTAACACTTGACAGCTGGTAGAAAATACCATGATGATCTGAGATTATGCAAAGGGATATTTGTGATACCTTTGTCATCAATTTGTTTGTGTATTTACATCAGCAAAGTTAGAAGAGGAGAATGTTCAGAAGTTGAAAAGATGAATAGATTCCTATCTGTTATTGACCATGGTTGTGCAGATACAGCATTCCTTTATAGAAACTCTTGACATGCTTGATGTGTATTATCAAACTTAAAGCATATATCCAAAGTATGTATTAAATAGATGTATTATACATTGTTTTTGTTTACTGGAGGAGTTAACACTGAAATAATTGCAAGTATTTGATGGTAAGATGAAAGGAATATGCTTAATGTTTACTCAAGTTCAAACAAAAGCGAATTGTAAGTTGGCATTATTCTTTTTTTTTTCTTCCGTCTTCTTTTCTTTTCTTTTTTTTATCGGAACGCTAAGCCAATCTGAACAAAGAAAAATTCTTTCAGAATAGAACTTCTCCTGGCTTTTAGTGAGATTGAGTAGCTCTAAGATTTCCATTTGATTTCTTAGTTTTTTATATCGATATTCATCTAAAGGGGATAAGGAGCATGCCAAGATGTTATCTTTATCAAACTTGCATTACTGTTTAGTCTCAGTAATCTGAATCCCTCCATTCCAGACAATTTATTCAGATCACCAAATTGGATTAGATAGTCATCAAATTATCATTTTGAGTTGGTACAACCAGATTAAATCTTCCAGCTTTTTGGCTTTTGAGTGAAGGCATTAAGCACTCCTGACAGCTCTGTGAAATAAGGCATTAAAAAGACTCTTATGGATAAAATGGAATAAAGAATAAATGTCACATCACCTCAACCTATTTATGGAACTGATGGCATGTTTCGAAATGAAAGTGCAGAGAGAATCTTTTGATGATCAGCCAAAGAGGTTTATATATATATTTTTAAATATTAAAGTAAATTAAATAAAAGAAGAAGACAGGTCTCTCCTCGTTCATCTGTGGAAAGTTTTCTCACATCAGTTTTGTCATAATGTTATTTTGTATGGATTGGTTATGACAATTTGTGGTTTTAGATCAGAATACCTCAATCATCTCTTAAAGAATTAAAGAGCCTTATCAGAGTAATTCTAATCCATTGCAGCCGCAAGGCTCTGGCTCATGAGAAAGTCGTGTGGTACAGCATTTTGACATATTCCTAATCAGGTGTTACAATTTTATTTGTTGTAATGGTACATAGATTTTTTTTTTTTGCGCCTGATAGATAACGTTAATAATAGGTGATTATAGTTTCATTTCAAGGCTTGCTTAGTTTGTTCAATAACCATATCCAAACACTGTCAGATATATTTATCTGACATGAACCTAGTGAGTTAATGTGACATTGTGACAGAATACAATCTCAGTTTGAGGTGGCCCTTCTTTCAAGTTTTTGGCATTGGCGGTCCGCACTGACATATTTGGCTATCTTTGATTTGTTCATGTTTTGTAGGAGAATTTTTCTCAGTAATCCAGTGTTTTCTATCAAGGGACAGTGAAAGTTTCATTTCACTTTTGAAAATGAATACTTGGCAGGAAAAACATTTGCTCTGTGTGAGCAAGGCTTTGACTTTAAATAATTTTCTTGTCAGTGAAACATCTCAAAAGGGTGATCTATGATGAATTGATAAGGATGACATAGGGATTATAATCTTACAACAACAAAAAAAGAAACAAAAAAGAAAAAAAACACAAGAGAAAAAAGGTATTTACTGAAATTTAATGTGAATACATTGAATTATGGCCATATTGATTCGAACTGGCAGGAATAAAGGGAGGTTAGTGTTGATTTTAAATATTTTCATCATAATACATATGATCTGTTTCACTGTGAAATAGTTCTTATACATTGATTATTATATTGCCCTTTATTTTGAACAGGCATCTGCTAGATTCAAGAGGAGATTGCATCTAAATCCCCAGTTGCATTTTAACCAGTTTTCTAACTTGCTGTGTCTTCCCTTTACATAAAACTTTGTAGCGTTTGCTAACGCACTTCCTGTTTCCTTATTTCTCTTATTTCTACACCTTCCCTCTCTCTTTGAAATCATTGATTTGTGTTATGTTTTAAACACTTAATGTCTTCCTCCTATTGCCCATGCATTTTATTGTTCTTTTGTTGTTTTTTATAGGTTGTTGTTGTTGAACAACTTATATTGATGCTGAAACTTTTACAGTATACCTCTTTTAATATTAAACAGCACAAGATTCGACACCAGTGATTTATATCATTTGTTTTGATACTTGATTATATTACATCTTCTATTTCTTGTGTCTGTAGGAAATCTTTGACAATGTAGTCTGTGGTATTTTTGTCACCTGTTACAAAAGGTTTTTAGTTTAGGTTGATTTAGGGAGTTCTTCAATGAAGACAGAAATTATGGGGACGAAAAGGATTACTGCTGATAAAGATTACAGAAGGCAGAGAATGGTGGAAGATTTTCGTGTTTGTGGCCTGAACCCAACCAAGGACAACTGGCAATGACTTCACAAATAAGTTGATTTCATATTACATAGCTGATTTAAGTTTTATGCATTGAGCTTATGATCCACATTCACAAATCCCTTAATTTTAATCTTTCCAAACAGCTCAACTTTATCACCCTTTTTTCTGTTTTTGTTTTTGTTTTTTATGTTTGCTTTCTTTTTTAATATATCATTAAATTATCAAGACATTAAAATTTGTTTAACCCTCCGCCTACTTCGATATTTACCACACACATCCTACTTCGTGTTCCCTTTTTGGGTCACAGTTTTATATAGAAAAATATTTCGTGTTCCCTTTTTGGGTCATACTTTTATATAGAAAAATATTTCGTGTTCCCTTTTTGGGTCATACTTTTATATAGGGAAATACATTGTTTGATGAAGGATGTTATGTACAAAATATAAATCGGCCTAATTTTTGTCTCTGCATGGATATCTGAGTCTTTGTGTGTGTGTGTGTGTGTGTGTGTGTGTGTCTGTGTGTGTGCATGTGTGTGTTCATGCATGTGTGTGTGATGTAATGCATGTATAATATTAGACATTTGTATTGTGTTACATAGTCAAATAGCTACCTTTTGTGTAGGCTTACACTTATAAGAGATGGTAGTGTATCAGATCAACGTACAAAAGGAAAAGGTAAGCATCGTACAGCAGCAAGAAATACGAGCGAAGTGGAATGAAACGAAATCCCACAAAATGAGGTAGGTTTATGCCAACTTGAACATTTAATGAAAGAAACTCATAAACTGAAATCAAAATTATTCTAAACATTTTCTTTTTCGATTCTGACTTTGGATTTAAGTACAGTGGAATCCTTCAATCCCTGAAGTTTTCCCAGTGTATGGAATTCATGCCAGAGGATAGTATGTTTCGGCATCACAGCCCCAGAAAAACTATATGCCATGTTTTGCAGGTTTGGATGGCATATATTGGATGAACGAACATCTTCTCTGAACGGAATTAATTGTTTATCAACTGTCAAAAATGCCGGGGAGTGTAATACCTTTTCTGATTGTCCTTTTGTAAACCAAACACTTCTCTGAGTGTGTGTGTGGGTAGGGGGGGTTTGTTTTTGTTGTAGTTTTTTGTTGTTGTTCTGTTGCTGTTGTGGTTGTGTTTTTGTTGTTGTTGTTCTTTATCGTGGTTTTTTCTTGGGGGTGGGGGGGGGATGTTTGTTTGTTTTTGCAAATTGTTTTGGGATTTTTGTTTGTTTGATTACTTGTTTTGTTATATTTTGTTTGGTATTTTACTGTGTTTTTGTTTGTTTGCTTTTTGTTTTTGTTGGGGTTTTTTCTTTTGTGTACTCGTATGGATAATACAAAACAATGTTGTTATCATGGTATTGTTATCACAGTTGATTCATAACAAAAGGAAAATCTCTCCTAAAAGCCCCATTGATTATTGTACATTATACATTTGCACATTTTTGCCTCTCAAATCTTAATAATTTTATTTTCCATCATGTGTCATGATAGAAATTGAAGGTTCTCTGCATATTTCGAGGGAAAAAATATTTTATTGATATTTCAATGGCCGTGGCAACCTTTTCATGAGAAACTATTTCAATTTCAACCTGTCATAGAAAAGGAAAGATATAATCGGGCTGCAATATTTGGGACATGCACAGTGAGAGTGGGCAAAGAAACAATGCGTCATCTTGCTGAAGGATAGAAGAGAAGAAAAAAGAAACACCGGTGTAGATCACAATCCAACTTCTCACGACTCATCAAAGTAGAACATTTTCAAGTCGGAATTCGCCACTGACTTCGAACACAGTTGCTCCTTTATAGCTCCTTTATCGCTTGATAATCCTTAAAAAAAAAAAAAAAAAAAAAAGATAAAGTTCCTCTAACTTCCAAAATGAAAGACATAATGTATAAGGTCCTATGTTGAAAGTGGTGCCAGGATTGAATTCTACAGTAGTTCTTCACTACAGGCAAAAATGCTGACAGGGCCTTTCAAAAAACAAATCTCATTTGACAATTTAATGAAACACAACACATCTTTGTCGCCATTTTATTGCTTTTAACAAAGCTCTTTCTTAAAGCCATAAAAAATGAAACAGTGCACTGCCCTCCAGGGTAAAATTCAAACACAAATATTAATCGATAAATGTGAAAAAAAAACAAAAAAAACAACAACACAATGATCTCCAGAGAAAGCACAATATGTATACTATCTTTTTCCGTTTCCTCAACCGAATTTCGCGTGAAAACAACATCGGCCTACATTCTAAATAAGGCCAAGGCCACATCAATAAGAAATGCCACTTAGGGAATTTGAAAATCGTACACAAAAACAAACAAACACTTATGAAATAAACAAGCGGAAAAAACAAAATCCCTAAAAATATTATCTTGTCGCGTAGAGACAGTCAAGCATGAAACATAGTGAATGATTGAGCGTTGGGATGGGCTGCTTTGGTCCGAGAAACACATTTTATGATTTGGGTAAATTGAAGATTTAATGGTCCAGCTGCTGATGCATACATTCAAGGAGAAGACAGTAACAGAAGTTGACTTTTGAAGCACGGACAGACAGTTGGAATAGTTACATTTTCATGAGAATAAATTCATTTACGTTCCAGCTATATCCCCTTACTGTTTCTTCTTCTTCTTCTTCTTCTTCTTCTTCTTCTTCTTCTTCTTCTTCTTCTT
>JAOWAZ010114394.1:0-13055 GCA_028565935.1 Goniobranchus fidelis
GCAACATTGGAAAGATGATTGAGTCAAAGTGTAAACAGTTTAAGTCATGAAACAATGACACGGCTGACTGCCAAGATTGCTTTTCTAGGTCTAGTCTAGGCCTACCTTCCTTCTCGACGGATTATCGGTTCACATCAAAGGCGTTGATCGATACGAGGCCTGTTGCGTGTTGTGTCTACACACTCCATTGTTAGTGTGCGTGTTCTACCATACTACTACTACTACTAGGCCTGTGCTGTTCGTCATATTTTACTGCCCATAGCCTGTGGCCATTCATTCACACATATTTACAGCCTTTTTATTATAGACTACTCTTATATTTCCCAAAGGTTAATTACAATTTTATCAATTTTATGACCACCTATCATGCCTGTTACAAGATTAAATTATTTTCCTTTATTTCTCCTTATAAATTCGTCATTCGGGAATAACGAGAACTCAACAATAGCGACAACATGTGCCTGGTCCGCCTGTTCTCACTGCAACAGAGTTTCGCTGTAGCTCCATTTGCTTATATTGGATAGTTACCTTCAAAACATAAAGAAGATATCATATTTTCCTTATCGATTTTGTTAAAAACAACTTTTTGCTTATGCTGTAAAATATGCTCAATTGGCTTTTCATGTTATGTCATAGCGATATGTTGCCATTTTAATTTATTCTTGCTTTCATCTTTTCAGACTCTGGGAGATTTATGTATAGCTGATGTTGTCCTTCCATCGGGAGCCTCCAGCAAGCAAGGCTTTAGCCCATTAACAGATGTAAATGTACCAGCAGACTCACAAGCATTTCATCCTGCGAATGTGAAGATCTCAGTAGCATCAGGTCATTCCGTTAACTCATTCAATCCCTTCTCAGGCACTCATATTGGAACATCTCAAAGTAGCAGTTCAACTGAAGTAATTGACAAAAATCGAAAGTCAACGACATCACAGGGATTGTCGTTGTTCCTTGGCAACCCTTCCTCTGTTGCTCCCGGAACATCTTTTCAACAATCAAATTCACTTCCTTCATCCACATTATTGCCCCCTTCATCTCTTGGAGCTCACACTGTGTTCGTGCTCGGCTGTGAAACAATCGCTAGCTCATCAAGTTTGCCAGTCATGTCATCCTGTGAAAGCAAAGACAACTCAAGAAGTGCCAGTTCATACAGCGCAGATTCAACGTTTGGTGCTTCTGAATTATTAGGGCACCTAGTGAATACTGATAAAATGTCTTTATCTTCACAAACTTCTAAACTGGTGCCGGCTAAGACTATCACAGCTGATGGCACTTTAAAAACCTCTGTTAATCAGTATGTCCGTACTCTGGAATCTGGAGGTAGTGGAATATCGGCTGTGAATTGGTTAGGAGAAAATTTACTGTCTCAGTCTGCTCAGAATGTACACGGGCATGCAATAGCTAAAAACCAGTCATGTTCAGCTGAAGGTATAAATACTATGAGTCAGTTGACACAAAGAGTTGGAAGAACAAAACATTCAGCAGTATCGAATGAAAAAGTGGGTAGTTTATCATTTCAGTCTGCATTCAATTCTCAGCATGGAAGTAGACAACAACCTGTTCACTCAGATAATGGGACAGAAGCGGAATCAGCGTATATTTCAAGCAAAGATGTTGGCTGTACTTCATTTTCAGATGGAAATAACGTCACAAATGATAAAACTTTACACGGCCAAAAAGCACATTCACTGAGGGAAATCCTCCCTGCCTCAGATCTACAGAGTATAGAGGGCAATACTCTGACTTATTCAAATGTTTCTCTGACAAAAGGCACGGTTGTTTCTTCAAGCTCTCAGAGTGGACAAAGAGGATCAAATGCTCCAATCCTTAATGCAAAGGCACAGAAAGTGAACTTGGAAAGCAATATGGTTTCGAAACATGCACTTACTCAATCATTAATATCGGTGCCATCGTCAAATCCTGTCGTAAGTAGAATGTCTTCTGATGACCAGCTCTCTCTTCCCAGTAAACCTTTCCTTTTGTATGATAATGGACAAATCTATTGTGTTCTTCAAGGTGAATCTCAATGCATAGAAAGGCAACAGACAAAGTCCATTGTGCCAACAGTGTCAACAGTGTCCACATTGTCACACCCAGTCTCTTCTACAACCTCATATATTTCAAAAATGCATTTTACATCTCCTTTGCTGGTAGATTCTACAATGCTTAAAGCGGATACATCCTCTGGGTCTTCCCAGAATCATGGTTTATTATCTAAATCCACTGTTCAGTCAGGAATTGGTGCTGTCTTCAAAAATGAAGTGGAAAAGAAAGGGCAAGAAGCAGAAAAAACAAAAGTAGATACCGGTACCATGATATCCTCTGCCCAAATTACAGGTGAAGAAACTAATCATCTTCCCATCAAGCTTAATTATCAGAAGAATAGAACACCTCGTGACAAAAGCCAGCCAGTTGTGGGCATCGTCCATCCCCATGTCACCAAGTCTGGGCCTCCTCAAGAAGAGATGATCTCTTGTCGGGATGCGAGAATTCTAGCTCCTTCTAGTTCATTGGAAAATGGACAAAATCATATCATTCCCATTTCTTCGGAACAATGTCAAGGAGCTGTTAGGGAGACCAATGAGATGTCCCTGTCACAGGGTCCTTTTGTACCTTCACAGAGCAGTTCCACCTCTATACTTTCATTGGAATCACCTGTCTTCAGTCAGCCATTTTCAAACCCCTTATCTTGTTTCCAGTCTCAAGGAAGTCAAAGTAGTCAGCTTATGGATTCAAACCATCAAAACCAGACAATGCCATTGCACCAGCAGTTGACAAATGTCAATTTAAATGTTCCTCTCAGACCACAAGGGATTGCATTACCTCAGAAATTGACCCTCTCAGAAGAGCAGCTGCAACTTATCCTAGCAAGTTGTAACCAACCACCCCAGCAAACTTTGACCCAGGAACAACACAATTCTGTATCCCATGAACATCTTGTTACTGAGCAGCTGCAACAGTCACAAAATGCTAAAATTGCCAAAACATGTCGTTCTGCACAGTCTTCCGCATACCAAGAAGGCAAACAAAAAGGTCAAGTCGGATTTACTGATCAATTTTCGGAACATCAGCTAGCAGGTGTCCAAACTGAGGGATTGCACATTTTGGCTGGAGGTCATTCCATGGAGAACATAATGCTTACCTCTTCATCTGTTCTTCTTACAGAAAATAGTAATTTACAAGATCTTCAGCCCACCATTCAGCACCTGAGTGGCCCTCCACATCATGATGTTGTTACTCAAGTGTTAATGCCCAGCCAGTCAAATTTAGTAAATTCTTTGGCCTCCAGTGAATCTCGGCCTCAGCTTAGAAATGAATTGAGAGACACCCTTGGACATGGGGGCAATTACTCTATTAATCCTCAGACAATTCCTACTTTGTCAACCTCTGCACAAGTCATAAGGACAGAGATCCCCCTTTTAGTTCCACTGTGCTCAAAAAAAGATAATCATTCTTCCAATTCTGAGCCCTCAGAAAATAGAACATCCCGAGATGTTTGGAAGGAAAAGATGGAAAGGTGCGGCCCAGACCAAATCCAACGGATCAATGCGTCCAAAGATGGTAGTGCAATATTGATGGCAACAACTGATGGACAGACTTATGATTCTCTTTGTATGAATGAAAATGTGAAAGAAAACAGCCTCATAAGATCTTCTGTACCCCGACATTCAAAGAATTCAACAGAACAGGGTTTGAGCATAAAAGAAGGCATTCTGAAAACCAGTAACGTTGTAGAATGTCTCAAAGACACCAATCAGTCAACATTGTTTCATTGCAATGCTTCAGTTCCATTGAACAATGCAGCCAATTGTATTACTTCAGTTTCTGTTGATCTAGAGCAAAATGGACCTTCAAATGCTACTTATTCCAATTTTACCCTTCTCTCTTGTCCTACTCAGCAATCCTTTGAAACTGCCTCCAGATCGCAAATTGCAGCAGATGGCAAAACAGCAATGAATTTCAGTCAGCAAATTAGCGAAGGTAACTTGTGCATTCAAATGCCATCGCATGAAGTTCCTGTCATTCAACGCACTTTGGACCAAAAAAACATTGTTGTCCTTGGTGGCAATAATAATACTTTTCCAATGCATATGTCCTCCATTCCAGGTACTAAGCAAATCATCATTAATCTTCCCCTCCAAGATTCAGCAAGTACAAGCAATGTTTCCCCATTAAACTCAAGCAGTGTGGTGGTTCCAATATTAGATGGAAACAATGAATCAAGGCTGATATGCACAGACCCTGCCCCACTAAATCAAGATGCTGAGACCCAACGCATGATAAAACCTGTGGGATTAATGCTGAAAAATCAAGAACATCATCAGAATCATGTCACAATAGATGTCCAAAATGTTCAACATATTTTATCGAACTTGCACCATGAGAACTCAAATGTTCAGAACCATGTAGATTGTAAAGAGACATCATCTCATGGTATTGAAAGAGTGAAAACTGACCATTCAATGTCCAGCTCTCAAACTTCTCAACACCCATTTCCTAATTCAAGAAAGGAACTTCTTTCAAAAGCACAAGGTGGCCAGCAAGTTAATTTTACACTAACAAATCAGATGGCATGTTCAGATAGAAAAGTCACTTCAACTGGTAGCTTGGAGGAGTCAGCCTGTTCAAAGAATAAATCACGATCTTTATCCAGAGAGACCAATCCCTCAGCAAGATCAAAAAGCAACACTGTAATCCTTGTGCCAGACAAACCAGGCTTTCCAAGATATCAGGTTACTCAGTTAAGCCCAGAGCCTAACAATCAACATTTTTTCAATGAACTCGCCGAAACAACCCCAGGATCCTCAGTTGTTGCAACCCCTCCTGCCACGCAGATCAATGCCAGCCTGCCTCATAATGAATCAATACTGCAGATGATTGCGCAAAATCTGATGAGTCAAAGTTTAACCCTTACCAATGGAACACAGGTTGTTCTACCCTTTCAAGAGGGCATCCCTGAGTCTCCTGCTCCAGATATTGCTAAATATGAAGAAACTTCAAAACACGATGATAAATCCAATGTTTCCAATCAGATGATCTCGCGAGATTATTCTGGGCAAGGAGAGATGAAGACGTTTTCTTCTGTCTGTGGTAAGTTGAATCAACACCAACCAAATGCAGCGCCTGAGGGTTGTTTGACCAAAACTGTTGTAGAAACCATGAATCAGGCTGGAGCTGGGTCTACTGAATCTTCAATGATTCAACAGGTATATGGGAAACTGAGTGATGAGCATCCAACAGGGAATTCTACTCATATAATATGTGATGCTAAAATTGGGTCTCTCATGAAAACAAGAGACAGTAATGAAATGTTTGATTCAGATACTGAAAGAATGAAAGCAGTCATGGAAATGCTGAAAAACAGCAATGCCTTATCTGCAAAGATTGATTTACCTGGGGTAAATAGTCAAGTACCATTTACAGTTGTTGAAAAAAGTGGTACAAAATCTCAGCCAATGCTTATTGTGCCTGTTAAGGAATATAAAAACCGATCTTCAGAACAAGAAGAAAATGTCAGGCTGAGTAAACCATCTCCACCTGCTCATTTTGTGGAAAACAACCCTAATGCACTATCTGAAGCATTATCTAATGTGACAAGAATGAAATCAGTGAAATCTCTGGACAAGAATTCTGCCCAATCATACAATAAAATTTCAACTCAAGGATCATCAGAACAGAATATGCAACAGCTTTCCTTTTTGCATGACAAAGAGCTTGTCATTGATATTACCAATGAGGACCCGGAGCCAAGCCAGTGCCAAGAACATGTAAAAACTAAGGATCAACAAGCATCTTTTCATGTTGAAGTGAAAACATCCACTGAAAACCAAGCGGTTCCAGACACTTTACATTTTTTTCCAAGCTATGCACTTAGGGATAAAAAATCACAATCAATGACAGCATCTAAATCAATTTGTGTAGCTCCATCTGTTAATAGTTCATCATCAGCCACTCTATTAGAAAACTATGAAACTTTAACAAGACTTTTGGAAAATTCTTCAGCATTACACAGACAGTCATCAGTAAGCCTGAATACAGATTATTCACAAGATGCGCCTCATTCAAATGAATCTGGTGATACAACATTTAAAGTTGAATATAAAACAGAGAGGCTATATAGTTCTTCCAAAACAAATTTAGATGAAGTTTCCGGCAAGGCAGATATGCTGGAAAAATGTAGAACTAGCAGCACGGATACACCCGCAGCTAATGGCAGCTCCAAATATTGCCGCATTCTTCCTTACTCCAAAACAACTCTCCCATCATCTGCCATTACATTTACTAGGGACACTGCCACAACAAATGATTCTGCAGGCCCTCCAAATGTCACTCTAGTCTCCCCTACATCTTTGAAACGGAAACAATTACAAGACTTAGAAAATGCTGCTATCCTCTCTCAGAATCATAAACCACAAAGAGAGGGATTGATCATTGTAAACCCTTCGCAGTTGCCAAAAGAAGAAAGTCAGAGTGACACAAAACATTTATCTCTCTCTTTGAGCCATCCATCTGCATCAATACAATATGGCGCAATGTCTGTTGCAGATGTTTCTAATTCTTTATTTGTGTCAAAATCAAATACAATGTATAATACTACTATTACTAGTTCTAGTGGCAAGTTGAATGCTTTGTTTGTCAGTGAAAATCTTAACACCCAAAACCAGACGAACAATGGTGCTCATTATAAGGAACCCTTAGTCATATCTTCCTCTCCTGTGTGTGCTAGCCAACGAAATAAACCTGCAAATAAACGTTCTGTTGTAAAGCCTCGCAAACATTCCAAGGCTTCCACAATCAGGGATATCTTTAGTTCAAAAGAAAGCAGTAAGACTCAAACCTTATCCGTATCCATGCCTCTTGAAAATATGAAATATCTTGTACCTTTATCAAGCAATGTAAAGCTTATGTCATCAAATACTCAGATGCTGTCAACTGAAGAAAATAAGAGTGCTTTACACTATGGTCTTGCTTTTGACACACAGAGCAAGGGATCTTCCATTGTGCATGTTCTTCCAGGAATTTCTTCCACGGTGAAATTGATGACTGGAATTGAACATGACCAAGTGCCGTCAGAGGTTCAAGACAAAATGCATAATATAAGGCCTGAGAATGATAAGACGGCCAGAGATTTCATAGCCACTCAAACAGAAGATGGCAGGATATTTAGGAAATCAGACAGCAGAAATACTATAACATCTGTGGTCTCTTCATCTACCAAATGCAGTGACTGTTGTAAAAAATCTTCCACCGAGACAGTTTGTCCTCATGTAGGACAACTCATTCATGAGGCAAACTCAAAAAATTCTCTTAAAGCTGTCCATGATCTGAAATCCATTTATGAATCTTCTACTGATGGTCAGACAATAAAGATGGATGATTATCAAAGCAAAGTCAAGAAAGCGGCTGACCTGCCTTCCATTGTGCTTACACAACCCTCACCAAAATGCAGCATTTCTCAAATTGAATCCACGACCACAAATGATTTATTGCGTGGATGTGCAAGCGCAGGAAGTGGGAACTACCAAATTAACAACCCAAAGGCCTCTACTTCTCTTACACACAGCTCCAGACCCACCTCTCATCACTCGTCATCACTGCCCCCAGGAACTAAACCTTTGATTACAATGTCTCCTAAGAATAGCATTATAAGGGAGCTTATTGCCAAGCATCCTGATCAAGTAATTGGCAGTATCGGTCAGCAGCAATGTATCATAGGTTCCAAGAACACCGAAGAGGATGTTGCCAGGGCATCATTGGTGTCGACCTTGAATAACATTGAAAGTGAAAGAGAGCCATCAGTTAAGGTTGTCAAAGGAGAATGTCATAATAGATGGAAACATTTAGGTGGAGACAAGGAAATGAAAAGCATACCATATGCAGAGAGGTCTGAAGTTGTGTCATCCAATGTACACCACTGTTTTGTTAGTGCCGAGGATGACCCAGGGAATCAGCCACAAAAACTTTCCCTTCATTTTGGAAATGTTTTGCCATTTAAGGAGTTATCCTGTTCAGACTCAGAGGCCTATTTTACATCAAATGAGTCAGTTACTGGAAGAATTGCTCAGCCACACATTGCCCAATCACAGCCATCATCAGTCAAAAGCCAGTCTTTTCCACCTGATTCAGCCCAAACTGTTACCTCATCACAATCTTTGCTAGTGACTTCTCACAATATTTGCCATTATGGTGGTGTCCCCAATGTTTATTCTCAAATCACGCCTGAAGTTGCAATTCTAAGTAGCCTTCAAAACTCTACTCCTCTCCTAACTCAAATGCTTCAGTCTTCCCCTGCTCCCCTAAGGTCAGGAGCTCACAAAAAAGATGACAAAAATGCTCCCATGACATGGAAAGATCCAAGTGTACATGAGAAAGTCAAGAGGTCAAACATTCAGAAATGTTCTTTGGAAAAAGATGATCAGATGAGTAGTGCGGCAGTTTTTGAACCACCTGTAATTCAGAATAATTGTTTTTCTTTATCTACACATGACAAAATGTGTTGCCAACCTTATGCAGAAACCGTATCTTCTAATTGCTCAGAAATTCCAAAAGTGGCATCGTCGGATCGCATCACTCAAGTTATTGATAACATGTACAAAAGACAAGATGAGGTCATTGTACCTGTGAGCACTGATCAACCATATTCAAGGATGTCACTAGCTGCAGATACTGCAGAGCTTTGTACAACTGATAAAAAGCAAGTAAACAATGAACAAAGAGGCACTGGTAGCTCCCTTGAAGACAATACACATAATCCTATGCTTAAGAAAAGAAAGAGTAGGAAGAGAACCATCTCCGACAACTGTAGCCCTGATTTTCCTCAGGGTTCCTTGGAATCTGTGTTTAACTCTGGCCATCCTTGTAAAGACATGCAAAGCCTCATCTTGTCCTCTTCAGAATCTAAATCTGGAAAGCGGACAAAATCTAAAAAAGAGGGATGTAGTAGAGATAGGAAAAAGGGAACTAAATCTGGCTACCCAGGACGTTACCTTCCAAAAAGGGTCAAGTTTTCAGATGTTGTCTCAAATGAGGATCCACACAGTAAAATTCCTAATGATAAATCCCCCCTGAAAAGCATCAAAGGGACAACTCCTATAATATCATCCCCAGTATCTGCTCTGAAAGATGATGCTGTATCCTCTCCAACTATTCAGCCAATATATACACAGGATGATTCAACATCTTTGTTCAAATCGAATTGTGTAAATGGAAAAGAAACAAATACATCAACAAATTTCACTCCTTCTTCTCAAGGTATGGTGAATCACCCAACTACCTTGACTGATGATCATAGTAGTTCTGTTTTACCTCAGAAAGCTCATTACTCTTTTGGTATTAACTTGCAGCACGACTGCGATAATGACGATGGCATGGTTTCCGGCTTTTGGGCCCAGCAGGCTGCAGATGATATTTCAAGAAGAGAGACCATGACCGAGTTTTTAAGACAATACCATAGATCATCGAATCCTCCAAGAGTCTTTGAACAGTGGAAAGAGGCTGAAGGTATTGCAGGCCACTCATTAAAAAATGATACTAAAGCAACAAAGATGATAAGATCTGCTACAGAAAGCCTTACCCTATCTCCTGTTCAAATGTATTCTGCAAATCATCCGATGCCTGAATACTCAATTGCTGAAGGTAAGGAGGGTATTGATAGAGGATGTCAAATACCATGGGTTCATTCAGGAGAGCATGAATCGTCATTCGAGATAATTTCAGCTCCTGGATACTCCAAACTGTCTCAAAAGCTAAAGCGGCAGTATCCCTCCACAGCAGTGAGTCCAACAGAACATAACAATTGCTTTTTGCCACCATCCTCCACTACCCACAACTCTTCCTCCAAAGATACAGATTACCTAGAAAATTCGTGGCAGGAATTTGAGAATACTGACCTAGAAATATCAAAACTAGATAATGCAATGGATACATCTGTGAAACGTCAGAAGGCCCTTCAGTCTGATTACAAACTTGCACAGCAGATGGCGCAATATCCATCACAAACAAGGAGTCGACATCCCTCCCAGGAAATGAATGACCAATCTTTGGAGAGTGAGTCAAGCTTCCTTCCCCAGTCTGCATTTACTGAGTCCAGCATACAGGAGTTATCGGAAAATAGTGGCATAAGATCACTTTACACAGTTTATCAAGAGAATGTTCGACTAAAACATGCTGTAGCCCTTGCAACAGAAAATCACAGCCGACAAAGAAATTTATCGGCAGCAGATAAACAAAAAAATTCATCCTGCAGCAGTGAAATTGATTTTTTAAGAAGAAATTCCAGCATGCCACCATCTCCTTTTGAGCCCGACAACATCAGAAAAAGCCCTCGGGCTATGATTCTGGGTAAATATGGCTCTTCTTTATCCCTACAGTCTTCCCATGGCCGCCATCCATCCTCTCAAGAAAGTCGATCTCGCAATGCGTCAGGTTCCCTGGGTCCAGGTCACCATTTTGGAGAATCGGATATACCTCTGGCGAAGTTAATTGATGTAGATGTAGCCCTTGGGGATAGTTTCCATCCAAACCTGAGCTACAATTGCTTTGTTCCTTTGTCGAATCAGGACGTTTCCCTAGACATTGACCCCCTCCCAGGTCAGGTTGACTCACTAAGGCTAAGAGGTTACCAAGATAGTGAGAGTGATGTCCACAATCGACATCGAAACTTGTCATCATCGTCTATCAAATCAGCATTAATGGACATGGAATTTGAACATACTTCAAGAAGTCGAAATCCATCTGCATCGTCCTTGCTGAGGTATTTTGAACATGGCAATATTCGAAGTCGCAATCCATCAGGTTCATCCAACCGACGCAGTCGGCCTGGCAGTTGTAGTTCTGAAAGGGAGTTCCCGGACATTGATGTGTTAACCCTATTTAGAAACAGCCCTTACAACCTCCCATGGTCTTGATGAGTGTACAAAGCAGATTTCAACTGTTACCCTTTGTATATATGCTATGCCAGTCTTCTTTAATGACTTTTTCAAATGCCAACCTCAGTCTATTGCCTCTTTCGAAAAATGAAATGACAAATGAATAAAGTGATAATTTCAATATTTTGGGATAATGTAAGTTAAAATGAATAGAGGTTAATTGTTCATTTTACATCTCAGAAAATTTTATTCAAGTTGATGAATAAATCCTGAATCCGTGGCATGTTGAAAACTGTTATCGCTAACCCTTGTTTCAGCCTATATGTTCCTTTTTTTTAATATTGATATCATGAGAATATAAGACAGTGCTAGTGTTCAAAGAACATGACCAAGGAGACATTGAAATACCGTGCCGTTAGATGGTCTTAGCGCAAAGGCAGACAACAAGGAGTGAATATTTTTTTTTAGTAAGGCTGTGTATCTCACTCATTCCTTCTCACTCTCATTGCATGTCCACAAAGGCTATGCACATGATAAAATCAATTAAATTAATTTCCTATCAATAAGCCTATCAATCATATAATAAATTCCCATGTGCTGAACAAGAAATGTGTAGCCTTACTGATGTTGATCCTGCACTTTTTTGCAAAAAATATTGAAAAGTTTTTCAAATAAAATGATGAATTTTTGCACATGAAAATAGTAAATTTTGCAAAAATGTTGCAACAATTTTGCAAGGCTTCTAAATTGTATTTTGTCAGGAGTTAATGTTTTCATGCGATGAAAAATCTTGACATTACATTTTAATGAGGTTAGATTTGCAAGGAAAACTCCACCAATTATCAAAAAAGAGGTAACGTTTAAACTCTTTACACTTATTTGTTCACATTAAAAAAAATGAACTACAAAGTGACTGTTCTTACGACAGTCAGTAATTGTCATAATTTCTTTTCTGTGCACACTTATTAAAACAAATTGATTCAGTATGCTTTCAAAAAAACAAAAAACAAAACTTGATTGAGTGTGATATATTATAGATGAAAGATTAGATTAATATACCGTAGATGTATGACCGGTTGTTTGGTCCCATGTGCATAGGTGAAGATGCTTCTCATTGTTGTATGACCTCGTAATCTGACTTTAGATCTAGAAATCCAGATCTATCCTATGGGTCGTATATTTCTATTAGCCAAAATGCTGTATTACGTGACTCAAGTTTAGCTCTTAATTTTTATTACTTTTTGGCATGAATCTCTTAATTCAGGAGAGAATACTCTGGGTAAAATAATTATTGAAGTCTATCCACACTCTAAGAACTCATCTTGGCTAGCAATACTGTAGCCAGAAGTATTAGAATCTGTTAATACTCGTTTCTTCGTAAGGGTAGTTGAACTGTTTGTTTGCCTACTTTCTTTTTCGAGAGTGTGTTTGTACTCTAGATTTTCGTTTATTATGCATACTGTGCAAAGTATATTAATTCGTAGCTTCCCACCAGATTCAGGGGTGTCCTTCGGAAACTGTAGTTGCCTTGGCATTTGTTTTATTGACGCATTTTGCCTGGGCAGGTTTTCCTATTGGGTCGCTTACTCTAACAAAAGCATACATTTTCTTCGTAAGCTTTTATGTTAGCCTAGGGGATGGGGAGCCATTCTGGCAATCCTATTGTCTATGTAAATCTTGATCTAGAGCTCTGTCTGTCTGTTTGTCTGTAGGCCACACTTTTGGTAACAGAGTGAGGGGAAAGGAATCAAGCCCTCGCCTTACTCGAAATTATACTATTCTTTGCACTTCGATTGATATTTTGTTTGTCTACACATTTGGAGAGCTATATCTAAATATAGAATCTAGACTAGATGGTTATGGGCAAGACCTTTGTTAATTTAGATCCAGATCTAGATCTAGATTCTTGAATGATGAAATTGAAAAATTCCAGAAAGATGAAAGTTGAATTTTCCTGTCTTCGAAGATGTATAATCAAGTGTAGATCACAGCGTCCTCCAGCATGGATTTTAGTTCACGCCCCTTCACGACCGATGGCTTTTTGGGCCCCTTGCTTTATTCACTAGATTTTTATTGTGTATTAAATCGTTGTTTTTAGCAAATATCAAACATACTACATCTCAGATTCTAATTTGGGTAAGATAATTGAAAGTGATACTTTACTTATATGGAGAAATGAAATATGTA